>CAXIVR010000013.1:82454210-82639210 GCA_964035755.1 Teleogryllus oceanicus | reverse complement strand
TAAAGTAGACGCACCTGGGCCACCTGGCGGCGAGGCGCGGGGCGAGGCCGGGGGCGGGGGCGGCGGCCGAGGGGCGGCGCAGGGGCGGCGAGGGGCGGGTCTCCGCCAGCGTCAGCAGCGACTGGCCCCCGCGCGGCACGCTCGCACGCTCCGACACGCTCGCGGCGGCCGGCGGCGGCGGCGCCCCTGGCAGCGCCTGGCCGAACCGCTCCAACGCCGACGCGCCGATGCTCTGCACCACACCGCACGCGTGTCACAAACGCACGCACTTGCCAACTAAACGTACATTACGACACGGGGATGTAATGACGGGTATGAATACACGAGTGCGATATCGTAAACTTCACACGAGTGTATTAATATCCATTACATCGAGTTTCGTACGGTACTTTTTCTACGTAATTGGAATGATTGTAGGCGTTGTCATTGTCACAATATTGTTGACAATGACAACGCCTACAATCATTCCAATTATGTAGATGTCAACTACACCTCACCACTGAATCAATATACTTTTTCTACGACTTTTATAAGAAACTTTTACATTGGATCGTTTCGTGGCAGTTGACGGAAGGTCTGTATATTTATGTACGCACATATGTATGTGTTTATGTACCAAGTGTATTTATGTAAACGTTAGTATACATGTATATGGTTTTGCATTTGTAGTATATGTGTGTAAATACCATCTGTATGAACCAGGAAGTAACATTAATTTTTCATTTGTAATTGAAACTAGTTTATTTTGTAGTTTGTATTGTATGTAATGTATTTGTAATTGTAATAGTAGTTTCATGTTTCTACTTTCTGCTGCAGGGCAACGTCTGCCTAATTGTAGAATAACGCTAAGAAGTTTTTCGCTCTACTGTACTACTTCAAGTTTTTTAAACCTACATTGAGTTGAATCGTAAAGTTGACATTTATACTGCAGTTGGGTATCGTAGCGACCTTTGTCGTGTGTTAATTTCAAATTGTTATCTGGGCCGGGTGGGCGGACGGACAGTCAGAAGTCAGAACGTCAGACTGTCAGACAGACGGTCAGAGACAGTCAGATAGACGGTGAAACAGTCAAATAGGAAGGATGCTGATTGACTGACTTCCACAGAGACAGGCAGGCAGGCAGTCAGACGATCAGACAGATAGACAATGAGTCAGTCAGTCACAAACGCTCACGCAGACACAGAGACAGTCTGTCAGACAGGCAAGCAGACAGACAGGCACACAGAGAGTCAGACAAAGGATCAGACAGACAGGATCAGCAAAGAGCCAGTCAGACTGAGTCAGGGTCAAACAGACAGACAGTCAGACTGAGAGTCAGAGATACTGGGAGCCAGTCAATCAATCAGTCAGATGGTCAGTGAGACAGATAGTCGTTATGGAACATTTCGGAATACAAAAACTGAATTGTGACTGCACATTGCGCAGTAATTTGCAACAAAGATGATCAGGATTTATCTACGTTTTCGGTATGAGGGCTTCACAATATGAATTTCCCTCTTGAAAAATCTTCACATTACTGTGCAGCATTACAATACTTTCTAGGCCAGAAAGTGAAAAGTTGGTTGTAGAGCTTTTCAGAACTGGTTAAAGCACTTTTAAATGTAGGAATCGAATGTGAGTACACTCTCAAAAGTTGTTGACGAACTACTCGTAAAACGTTCCCTTTTGACAGAACAATGAAATTTAGGAATATGAATTCAATATATTCTAAAAGACTTGTAGAAACTATTTGTTAGAAATTCCAATTTTAAGCATTAAGATGCAACTTAGAAGCAGATTTTTAGAAGCAGGATGAAATGAACAAATCTGATATGAGAACAATCTGAAAACGAATCAATGAACCAATTGTAAACAAAAAATCGCAACTTTAATCCATTAGTGCCCAGAATAATTTTATGCGCATAGCGTTTGCGCATGGTTCATGCACGCGCAGGAACCGTTAGAGCCCCCAGGCAGCAAGTTTTCGCAACATTTATTTGCTAACCAACTGTCGGGATGCTACATATTTGCTGGTAGAGCGCTTCAAGGCGCAATGATGTGAGTACATTTTGAAATCAAATCAACGAAACAAATTGTAAAAAAATCAAACTCTAAGACATAGGATGGAATGTACGAATCTGATGTGAGTACATTCTGAAATCAAATCAACGAAACAAATTGTAAAAAAATCAAACTCTAAGACATAGGACGGAATGTACGAATCAGATGTGAGTACATTCTGAAATCAAATCAACGAAACAAATTGTAAAAAAATCAAACTCTAAGACATAGGATGGAATGTACGAATCAGATGTGAGTACATTCTGAAATCAAATCACTCTAAGACATAGGATGGAATGTACGAATCAGATGTGAGTACATTCTGAAATCAAATCAACGAAACAAATTGTAAAAAAAATCAAACTCTAAGACATAGGATGGAATGTACGAATCAGATGTGAGTACATTCTGAAATCAAATCAACGAAAAAATTGTAAAAAAATCAAACTCTAAGACATAGGATGGAATGTACGAATCAGATGTGAGTACATTCTGAAATCAAATCAACGAAACAAATTTTAAAAAAATTCAACTCTAAGTTATAGGTAGATGGAATGTAGAATCAGATGTGAGTACATTCTGAATCAATCAACGAAACAAATTGTTAAAAAATCAAACTCTAAGACATAGGATGGAATGTACGAATCAGATGTGAGTACATTCTGAAATCGAATCAACGAAACAAATTGTAAAAAAAATCCAACTCTAAGTTATGTATGAATGTAGTGATGTGGGAATCAGCTGCGAGTGTCTTGTCTGTCCGAGTGGCCGGTGCGGTGTGGAGCCGGGGCGTGGGCGGGGCCGTGGGCGCACCCGGAGGCGCTCGAAGGCCGCCTGCACGATCAGCACGTCCCTCTCCAGGGCCAGGCCCCGTCTCGCCCAGGCGCCGCGCCGCGTCCGCCCCCCCCCGCCCGCCGCCCCCCCCCCCCCCCCCCCGCCTCACTCTCAGCCCCTCCACCCCACACTCTCTCTCTCTCCTCAGGGCGACAGACTGCTACGCCTGCGCCACGCCCACCGTCACTCTCAGCCACTCTCACCCCTCACGCTCCCTCTCCTCAGTGCAAGAGACTCCTACGCCTACGCCACGCCCACCACCATCCGGCACTCTCAGCCACTCTCACCCCACACGCTCCCTCTCCTTAGGGCGACAGACTGCTACGCCTGCGCCACGCCCACCGCCCTCCGTCACTCTCAGCCACTCTCGCCCCACACTCTCTCTCCTCAGGGCAAGAGACTGCTACGCCTCCGTCACACTCACTCTCAATCCCTCTCACCCCACCCTCTCCCTCTACGAGGAACGCCAGGCCATTTCCTTTTACTCCCTAGTATACTCTCACACTCTCCTCAGTGCAAGAGGCTCCTACGCCTGCGCTACGCCCAACACCATTCGGCATTCTCATCCCCTCTCACCACGTCAGCTACGTCATCATTTTGTTCAGTTCTGTTCAGTTATGCGTTGTTTTACGTGGCGAGGCTCCGGTCCGCGCTTCCGTCTGACGACGAAAAATTGCGTTCCGCTCTTTTCACCATCAAGCGGAGATTTATTTATTTATCGTATGGGACTATTCGCGGGGAGACTGACCTTAGGCAGTTTTACGCACCCGTGTTTTTCGACCGTGGCTTCCTTGGCAGCCCACCCCCCACGCGGCTCTGGGGTAGGGATGTGCCCTTAACAGCTTAACTGTTATTTCTTAACCGTTTACGTTTCGTAACTGTTACGCGGAATAACAGTCATTTCGTTTATCCTGTTATTGGCAGTTATCGGTTGAAATGCATACAACTGCAACCTACCGGGCCTAATTCCAACTACTACAAGTTTTTGTGGCAACCATTTTGTACGATAACAGCTTCACTGCAGCTAATCAATCATGATTTGTCAGTGTTCGCATTATAGATTCATCAGTACATAATTCGTCATTATTACACACCAACTGCCACAATATTTTTATATTTTATTGTATACACTACAACAAGCTGTTTGTCCTTTAAATTAAGTCCGTCCAATATGTTAACTTATTTCTGTCCCATTGCTGCTTATGTGAGATCAACTAATATTTCCCTAGGTCCAATAAAAGAAAGTGAGTTACGGTCAAATAACTCACATTATAATACTTGATATTCGACAGTCATTATCACTTTAGCTATAGGTAAGCAAAAACACTGTTTTTCCTTATTATATTTGGCATTCGTCACTTCACTATGCACAAGTTGCATATTTGAAAGGATATTTGCAATCTGAACCCGAATCACTTTCATTTTAGTAATATTCTATATTCTATACACATTCGCTAACATTATATGAATTACTATTCATCCTTGGCAGTTCATCCAGTCTCGTTCATATCAGCTGCTTCTCTCTCCAAACATGTTAGGGAAAGTAGTACAAAGAAGCGCCGTAAGGTAGCTGCACAAGCTTTACGGTGTTATCAACGTTATTCGTTTTGCGTGATTTAACTCTTAGCAGTCGCTGCATTTGCTGTAACTCTTAGCAGTCGGGCATGTTATGTTGCTGGTTATGGACCTGTCATTTTTCAACTGTTATTAATAACCGCTCTTACGAGTCAGCTGCTTTTGTGACAACAGTTATTGAAGAAAAGCTGTTAAGCCCATCCCCGAGACCTTTATCGCACCTCGCGGGCGGTCCCTACCCAAAAGGCGCCTGGAGTTTGACTCTCACTTTCTCCGCCAGATGTCGGGCTCAGTTAATTATATCCGAATTGTCTGGATGGGAAAAAAGTGAGATCCCGTTCGGGTGGCCTCACCATCCAGCGGGGCAAGATCACTGCCACCTACTGATGGAAAAGAATGCAGTCAACTTAGGGACTAACGACCTCAGTAGTTGATGCGCCCGGAATGACTAACAACCATCCAACCAAGATTTTATTATATGGGAGTTTTTTCTCCCTTTCAAAATTCAAAATTTATTGCTTGTTTATCCTTGAAAATAGATTTTATTACATGGGAGTTTTGGTTTTTTTTTCTCCCCTTCAAAAATTCAAAATTTAAGTAGTATATGACTTAGTGTAGGGATCACAGAATTTTGAAAATGTGCACACAATTCACTTTTCCCCATAGCAGTCATACGCAGTTTTTTAACTGTTTTTTTGACGTAAAATAAATAAATAAAACCAAGCAATGAAGTAAGAATTTTAAGAAACGGAGGTGCACCGGCCGTCTGCGCTCACCTGATGCTCCTTGAAGACGCCTCCGGCGCCTGAACCAGCGAACGGCGACGCCGCCACGGGTGCCAGCGGCATGGAGAAGGTGGAGGCCGTCGACGACCTGCGACGCACGCGACAGCCATGCAACTAAGGGCCGGTTTCACCACACGAAGACTAAGAGTTTACTCTGGTGTAAATCATGTTCACACGAGAGTATCTTCTGGGAGCATTTCACCAACACTTTACTCGAGTGTAAATCGCATACACGAGAGTAAATTCGAGAGTAACTTGACACGGCGAAGATCCGTCGAGTAAAATACGGAGTAAGCTTAGTTTTCAACGTGCGTGTACCTGCGACGTGTTATGGCTCGACGATTGCGAATGACGGTGTTTGAAGGTGATTCCGGCGATGATTCGGAATATTATCCTGTAATGCGAAGACAAAGATAGGTGTAGGAGAGAATGGATTGGTTTCCCAATTATGACGATCGAGATTTTGCCACGAGGTTATGTTTGACCAAATTATCAGCTCTTCCATTTTGAAGAATTGAAGACAACTAACTAAGACCAAGACGAAGTAAAGAACTCCAAATCTGAAATGAAAGGAAATAACTAGAGGTTCCGGTTGGTCCGCAATGGTTCACAGCGTTACTCTCGTTCACGGCCTCTTGAATCGCTCTCTACTGTGTATGAAATTTTGCCTGTTCAGCGGGTACGCGGAGTAAATTGAGGAGTATGTACTATAAAGCAACTTAACCCTCCAGAAGCTTGGTGAAATGCTTATATTTTACTCGAGAGTAACTATCGTGGAGTAATGCTTACTCTCGAGTAACTACTTTTAACTTTACTCGGCTGTTGGTGAAACCGGCCCTAACAAGGACAACACATTTTGCTCAAAGCACTATAAACGCACCCACAGTCACTTCACTTGCTTTGTTTCAACGTGGCATCTGAGGGTATTATCTTCAAGATGGAATAAGGCACGACTTTTTGAGTCTTTCTTAGTCCTGCCGCAAGATGGCGAATGAACGTGACTGTAACAAGCAGTGCTCCAGATCAAGCGACTCCGGCGGCAGGACTGAGAAAGACGCTAAAAGTCGTGCCTTATTCCATCTTGAAGACAATACCCTCAGATGACACGTCAAAAAAAACAAGTATAGATATGATCCTTAGGACTGCACCCTAGAATTGATTTTATACTTACCCGACATCCAACACCTTTAGTCCTGAATTACGGAATTCAAAATAATAATAATAATAATAATAATAATAATAATAATAACAACAACAATAACAACAACAAAGCTACATTCACTACTCAAAGCAAGTCAATAAATGACCAGAAAATGAACTGGAAACGTAAAGAACTACATGGCATATTCTCAAATCAATTAGTCAGAGATAATATATATCAAGAAACTACAATGGAGGTTGGGACGTCACGTGACGAGGATGGATACAACTACAAGATGTCCGCAAGTCACTACCACTTGCTATCCGCCTATTGGGAATTTAAGCGTGGGAAGGCAAGACCAGACGGCGCAGTGAGATCAACGACCTTCTACATAGAGTGGCGACACTACGCTCTCAGCGCTCTTGACGGACGCTCGCAAAACTACGGGCCGCCATGTTGTTTGTCAACAATAAACATATGAGTGATGGCGTATGGAACTATTGTTATACTGAATCGACAAGTTGTTTGTATCTATCTTACTTCTATATTGTTGTCTGTTTCGTTTAACAGTATTTAAATTATATTAGTGCTTAGAATAATAATATTCACAATGCCATGACTATGTTCGGCATATAACTAGAAGTAAAAGTATTCAAACTAAGATGCATTACTTTTGAAGAATGTGCTTACGTAGTTCTGATTTCTACTACAGTCTTCCATTTATATTTCATAAAATTCACAGAGCACATATTTATTACAGTAAACTCTCGTTACCGCCAACTCGCTTAATACGAAATTCGTCGTAACACGAACAAACCGTCGGTCCTGGTAGAGAATTCCGGTAATATGGACATTTATAATTCTCGGAAAACACGAATTTTTATAACATGAACTCCGATTATTTCGGTCCCTCGGAATTCGTCTTAATGAGAAATTACTGTATATTGAATAATTGTCCAGAGGGCGCTGCTTTGACTACTAAAAAAACCTGGCTTCAAATTGCTGCAAAGACGGCGACGTTTCAGCCACTCTGTGTAGTACAGCGAAACAGGAAACTCTCTCTTCACTCATTGTGAGATGAATTAAAATGAAAAAAAAAGAAAAGAAAAAAAAACAAAAAAACATCTCGATCGGGTTTTTGTCCAGTTTGCCTGATGCATTGAGCAAATGCTAAGATGGCCCCTTGATTTGCTTCACTATGCGCACGTTTTGTTGAGCTTTCCTTTTGCTTGTAGTAGAGCTTAGGGTGAGTTTCTATTTTGTTAACAATACAGAAAAATGAAATCTGCAGTTCGTTTACCGTTACAAATAAGTTTTCTACAAATCGGAAACGAAAATATCTACTTTTTGAACTGTTGATTTTTCGCTTTTTTTAAATTTATTATTATTAATATTTATTATTTCTATTATTTTTATCTTTAGTTTAGTTAATGCCTTAGTTTACGTGGCGAGCCTCGGGCCATCAGGCCCGCTCTTCCGTCTAACCACGCAAATTTCGATACGCTCCTTTCACCACCTAGCGGAGAAAGGAGGTATTATCTTGGGCGACGAAACTGGCGGATCTCAATTTTGCTCAGAGGCTTCTTTTAGGCATGAGGATCTTTTACATGCAGTAAACCTACTACATGGGATAGCCGGCTTTACTTCCCCTCCGAAGGGATATTTTCGCCCTTAAAAATCCACGGCTTCGATCGGCTTCGCCCCCGCACAACTCGGGTACAACTGTCCGGTACGCTGACCGTTATACCACCGAATCCGCATCAATTATTAACAGCAATCTTTCAACTATTAATAGTGAAATTGTTGGGAAAAGATTCTAAAGCTCAAGAAAGCGTGCGCAGATGATTGTGTAGCGTCATGCACAAACGCAATTGTACGAACGGCCGCATGGCATAGGCGACGCTAAGGCACCACGCGGCAGCCTTTGTTACGAGCGGATGTGACGTCGGCGGGAAACCCTAGGAGGCAGCGTGGTGGGGAGAAGGGCGAGCGTCAGCCCTGGCTAGCGGCGGAACGCTCTCTTTGGTTGCTGGACGCGGTGCGACACAGATCGGTCTGGCTGGGTGGGCGCGGGCCGCGGGCTGGGCAAGAGCCGGCAATGTGTTGCCGTACAGAGGCTGACTCGAGGTTGAGTCGTAGGTGGGTTGCGGCGCTTCACGCCATCTAATGCTTGAGATTAGTGCGTAGTGGTGTGGTAGCCGTAACGGGAAATTACTCCGTGTAGGGATATTGGTAATTACGTTATTTTGTAATAAGGTGGTGGTCTGTTAATAAACCTCTAATTTACTAAACCCACACTCGTCTGTGTTATTATTGCAAATGCATGACGCCACAATTGTCCCCATCATACGGTTTTTGACTGAATAAATAAACAAATGCGTGAGCGTTTATTACAAAAAATTCACATACAATACATGTACATTATTTTACAACACTTTGCCAGATGACATTAAACGATTAAATTCAATAGAAAAGTTTAAATCCGAAGTGAAATCGTTTCTGCTGCAAAACTGTTTCTATACAATTAGAGACTATACTGAGCATCACAAGAAAAGGAACATTAATTTTAACAATGATACATAATGCATTATTTACCATTTGGACTGTGTAAATGAGTATAAACAACCTGTAACAACTATTGTACTACAGCTTCCGGGTCAATGACCCCAAGTGAAATCGTTTCTGCTGCAAAACTGTTTCCTGATCCATTGAGCAAATGCTGAGATGGCCCTTGTTTTGCTTCTGGACATAAATGTAACTTCATTTTCTGTGCACGTCTTCTAGAATTCAGTGGGAAATACAATTATTCAAATTATCGTTTCCATGTTGTCGCGGCAGGAAGTAATAAGAGCCAAAATGTATTGCTTATTTTCTTTGAAAATAGATTTTATTACATGGGAGTTTTTTTTGTTGTTTTTTTCTCCCTTTCAAAATTCAAAATTTTTTGCTTATTTATCCATGAAAATGGATTTTATTACATGTGCGTTTTTTGTTTTTTTTTCTCCCTTTCAAAATTCAAAATTTATTGCTTGTTTATCCTTGAAAATAGATTTTATTACATGTGCGTTTTTTGTTTTTTTTTCTCCCTTTCAAAATTCAAAATTTATTGCTTGTTTATCCTTGAAAATAGGTTTTATTACATGGGAGTTTTTTGTTTTTTTTTCTCCCTTTCAAAATTCAAAATTTATTGCAAAACAAAATTTATTGCTTGTTTATCCTTGAAAATAGGTTTTATTACATGGGAGTTTTTTTGTTTTTTTTTCTCCCTTTCAAAATTCAAAATTTTTTGCTTATTTATCCATGAAAATGGATTTTATTACATGGGAGTTTTTTTGTTGTTTTTTTCTCCCTTTCAAAATTCAAAATTTTTTGCTTATTTATCCATGATTTTTTCCCTTTATTTTTTTTTAAAATAGGGTTACTGGGCATTCGTTTTGCATGGCACGTCATACGCAGTTTGTAACTGTTTTTTGACGTAAAATAAACAAATGCGTGAGTGGGCGTGGCTCACCTGGGCAGCGGCGGGGGCGCGTGCAGGGGCGCGGCGATGGGCGGGGTGGGTACGGGCACTGCACGGGCGCGGGCGCGGCCGCCGGGATGGGCACGGGCGGCGCGTAGGAGGAGGAGGCGGCGGCGGCGCGGCGCAGCTCCGACGCGTCGCGGATGGCCGCCAGGCAGCGCTGCGCGTGCCGCCCCACCTCGATGGCGCGCTCCGTGCTCTGCCCGACACACATCACCACACACACATCACGCAAAGAGGACGTTCCGATTCTGCTTTGGTTTCGTTTGGTTGTTTCGTGTTTCCGGGCGCGTCAATTGCTTTGGTCAATAGTACCGTTAGTGTAGTATATGGATTTTCTCGGGAAATGGCGGTTGTCTTCCCCGCTGGATGGCGAGATCCGGTGTCGACCTACCGTCGGTTAGTGGGGTTTCCCCCTAACCAGGACTCACCCACCAGCGAGGCACCGCCCCAGTGGGGACAAGCTCTAAGCTCCCGACCGGTCTCCCGGTATGTGTGGTAGTGTAAAGCATGTTAGTGTGTGTGTGTGTGAATGTGTGACTGAGTGTGTGTGTGTGAGTGAGTGTGTATGAGCGAGTGTGTGTGTGTATGTGTGTGTCTGTGTGTGTGAGTGTGTGAGTGTCTGTGCGAGTGTGTTGTGTGTGTGAGTGTGTGTGTCTGTGTGAGTGAGTGAGTGTCTGTGTGAGTGTGTCTGTGTGTGTGAGTATGAGTGTGTGTGGTGTGTCTGTGTGTGTGGGTGTGTGTGTTGTGAGTGTGGCTGTGTGTGTGGCCATACCTCGTCTGCGGTGCGGACGGTGGCGGCTGCCTCGGCGCGCAGCAGGTTGAGCGCAGCGGCGCTGGGCGCAGCGGCCGACGGCGTCTGCGAGCGCAGCTGCGCGCGCGTGTCGTCCGACTGCGCACACCACGCCCCCCCCCCTCAGCCACCCACGGCCACGCCAACAGCTCAGCTCATCACTCCCCTACGTCCAGTGCATGTTTTCTTTCATCGGGAGGTGGCAGTGATCTTCCACCGCTGAGTGGTGACATCCGGCGCCGATCTATCGTCAGCTACCAGGGTTTCCCTCAACCAGCGGGGCACCGCCCCAGCCAGGACAAGCTCTAAGCTCCATACGTTTGCGGTGGTGTAGTGCATGTAAGGAAAGGGGAGGGTAGAACAAAGAAGGGGAAGGAAAGATCGCGCACGGTCCGTGGCCCGTTTGTTAGGGTACTGCTCCGGCATTCGCCTGGTGTTGATTGGAGAAACCACGAAAAACTACCGATCAGAGCAGCCGACCGCTAGAATTGTCCTCCAGGCAGCGACTGAATTCCACCTAGCTGAAAAGCTAGTGTTGAAAATCCTGCCGCCGTCGGGAGCTTAGAGCTTGTACCGTCTGGGGCGAGTACACTCCCGCAGGTGGGAGGTATCTGGCTGGGGAGAACCCCGTTTGCCGACAGTAGGTCGACGCTGGATCTCACCATTCAGCGCAGCAAGACCACACCCACCTCCCGAGGAAATATATGCACTATACTTACGGGAGTAACGATCTTAGCAGTTGACGCGCCCGGAATCACTAGAAATCAATTACGAATGCGAGTGAGAGTGAAAGAGACAGTGAAAGAGAAAAAGTGAGAGAGAAAGAGACAGATAGAGATAGAGAGAGGGAGAGAAAGAGGGAGAGTGAGCGGGATATATATATATATATATATATATATATATATATATATATAGAGAGAGAGAGAGAGAGAGAGAGAGAGAGACAGACAGACAGAGATTGGAGGGAGGAGATTAACACAGAGAGGGAGGGGGAGGGAAAGATAGAGATACAGACGGAGATAGAGCGAGGGAGAGAGAGAGGAGAGAGGGAGAGATAGAAAGAAAGAGAAGGAGAAGGCGAAGATAAAGGGATATATATATATATATATATATATAGAGAGAGAGAGAGAGAGAGAGAGAGAGAGGGAGAGAGATAGGGAGAGGTAGAGAGGAGACAGATAGAGGGATATATATATATATATATATATATATATATATATATATATATATAGGGAGATAGGATGAGAGAGGGAAAGATTGAGGGAGACAGAGATAGAGATGGGGGGATGGATAGCTTGCATACTCACCAGGTACCTGTCCAGGGGGTATTCGTCTGCGCCGCCAGCGGTCGGGGACGGGGGCGGGGGGTGCGGCAGCTCCGGGACGCTGCAACACATGGCCCTCCGTCACACGCGGCGCGCGACGCAACGCATTCAAAGACCGTGTTCCGCCCCCAGCCACGTCACTCCCTCCCGATAAACCAATCAGATACTTAGCACTGGACATGGACACAAGACTCAATTGGAGATGGCAAAATCACTCAAGCCAGAATCAAATTAATACACAGATCCAGCACATTACCACACAGTTCAGGAATACAAATATACAAAACAATAAGACCCTTGCTACTATAGGCCTGCCCAATCTAGTTAAATGCAGCAAAAAGCAACCAAAGGAAACTTCAGATAATACGAAATCAATTTCTCAGAAATATTTCAAACGCTCCCTGTTACGTCACCAACAAACAGTTACTTAATGAATTCGATGTAGAGACTATAGACCATCACATCACCTATCTAGCTACCAACGTCTTCTCAAACATATCCCAAATCCCTTCCCTATCAGTTTACAGACTCGGCAAAAACCCATTATATAGAACCCGAATTCAAAATAAATTTCCATGCCACATTTTCCTGAAAAAAATTCTCCGAATTAGAACCTCACTAGAGAACAACAAGAAATAATATAAATTGGTTGGTAATCAAAAGTTTCATTTTTAATGCCATTAATTTATTTACATTGGTATTTATTCATTAAAATGTATTGATACGATATCAGAAAATGTGTTAATAGACAAGATAATTTATTTTCATTTACGTACGGTAAACAAATCAAGATTTTCGACTCTTTTAGAAGAAAAAAATTGATTTCACAAATTTTTAGTATTAGACAACAACAACAACAACAACAACAATAATAATAATAATAATAATAATAATAATAATAAGTGTTGATATTCCCTTTACACACTAACAATAAATGTAATTTTCTTTATCTCATGCGTATTGCATTGTGTCCTGCAACCATTTTAAGACTTTATGAGAAAATACGAATAACTGACAATGTAGTACCTGTTCACAATTAGTTTAGTGGACAGTCGAGATATATAACCACGGGCTTAAACGACATAAATTAGCAAACATTCTCAATAATCACGTAAAATTGAATAGAAAATAAGCACATCAAAAAATTAGTTATAAAATAAAGGCAAATTTTGCGGGAGCTCGGAGGTTATACGTCATTGACAAAAGTATTGAGTTTTCAAGAGACATTGTTCACCAAATGATGAGGAATGTTACTGAGGTTTTCAAATTCGTAAAAATGTAGTCGTGACATTAATTTCGATGAAGAAAATGTGCTAGAGCTATTTTCTGTTTGGGATGTAATTTACTTTTACATTCACTTTCAGATCACGGTTGATCAACATTCCAGACATTGCAAATGGATGTACTTAAAATATTTCAAGAAATATTATGGAAACAAAGAAAGCTACTTTTACATTATGTTCAGCTTATACTACGTTTTAAATTCTTTAATTTCACAATATGTCATTCCAGAAATAGTCAAATATGATTTTGTTCGACATTAAACTAAATCTATAGATTTTTTAATAATTATACTAATCAAATACTAGAAGAAAAATAAATTGTATTGATTATTGCACTAAGGAAAGAAAAAAAACCTTTGTAGTTCATTATCCCGATGACGAAATATTCATCGCTGAGAATAATACAACAATAAACAAGTACAGAAAAATTAGTACAGAAAATTTTGCTTTCAGATATCGACACAACTATTTTACATTTACAATTTGCGTTTGGTAAGGTCAGTAGATATGAGAAGTTTAAAGTCATGTCAAACAATAAATTTCAGTACAGTACATACCTCAAATTTTGTCGCGCATTAACTTACTATTTTTGATTATACAAAAGACATTTTCAATGTATTCAAATCAACCAAACTATGATCACTGATGTAAAACATATATACAAATATTTTGTAAAAATTTAAGATGTGTCGTTTTCATTTCTACTAAAAACTAATTTGAAATTTAAACATTCAAGCTTTTATTCTGCGAAAAGTACCGAAGTTAAAACATATGTTGTGTGTACGTTTTCTATTTGTTTTTCGATAGAAATCGACATATTGCACGCTTTTACTAACGTAAAGGAACAAGCAGTGGAAAGCTGAAAAAGCGAAAACAGCACATACTCTCCAAATGACACTCTTCTGTTTAATTCCTCGGGTGGTTTTTCCTCTTCTGCTTCTTCTTCATCATCTTCCTCCTCTTCCTCTTCTTCTCCCCATTCTTCAGACACATCATGGTAACCTGCCCACTCTCCTTCTTCCTCTTCTTCCTCGCGATCAGTTAACATCCGGGTGAATTGAGGTTAAATCCCAGGACCACAAGACAGTGCCGAACACAGAAACAAATCAACATCACGCCTCAAACGTCATATTACAACAAAAGATAATGAGAACGATGTTGCCAACCTCAAATCGAACTCTCCCACATCTGAACACAAACTTTCCCACAACTGAAACTACTAGTCTAGCCAAATTAGACCAAAAATTTGTGTTCGAAGAAAAAATCCTGGAGTTTTGAAATTTGGTTTGATTGTTCGTTGGTATCTACCGCACAAGGTACTGAAAATCCTGAAGTATGTGGGTGAGCCGGGAATTGGGGGTACATTGAAAGGTGATTCTTCCAGGTTTTTTGCATATATCTCCATAATTATCAATCCTACCGAAAATGATGTCGCATAAAAAATTAATACTAATTATATTACTAATACTAATTATAGTAAAATTAAATAATTTGTACTGGAAAATTTTAAGTTAGAATATGTCTGTAACAGGTAATAGACTTCATCTTCAGGTCCAATCATCCCATCTCGGTCAGGTTTTTCGTTCTGATCCATTGAGCAAACGCAGAGATGGCGCCTTATTTTGCATTTTGTTGCGTCATCCTTGACGCAACCCATCTCTGAACCCTTATTGGGCGTTAAGTGCTTGCTATGGAGTAATCTTCCATTACATATGGGAAGTAATTACTATATCTTAGACAAGTCTTGTCAGGTCGCAGTCAGTCAGAGCCTTTTATCCCTTCAGCCAGGTCTCGGACGACGTTACATCCCGAGGTTCCTAGACGGTCACCCAACCAGGAACCCGCGAGTCTCGAATTCGCTTAATCTCCGTGACTTGACAGAGCGTAATAAACAAATTCGATTAGCGTCGCCGGCTATCCGAACACAAATGAAGCTTCACTATGCAAACGATTTGTTGAGCTCTCCATTTGGTAAATGATCTTGGCTGTCCGGGTGACGCCGCGTCGAAGGCTGTGTTGCCAACGTTTCGACCATCTTGTCGTGGCCTTCCTCAGGGCTGGTCTGCGCTGGGGTGGTGAGCGCCGATCACGATCGGCCCCTCAGACCTATATAATCCCGGCGTCACCCGGACAGCCAAGATCATTCACATGTCTCCGGCCGCGGAAGCCTACGACTTCTCTCTATTTGGTAGTTGCTCTTCCTCTCTGTAAGGTAGAAAAGCACTGGAATCCCCTCGATCTCGAATATCGATCGTAAATTCTCATTTTATGTTTCTTTCCAGTTGTGGCTTGGCAACATAGCAGGATTAAGTTGATTTCCCAGACCCTCCATTATATTTTAACTGGGGAGAATGGTCCAGGAGGTATTATTGACATGCGATTAATTTTTAGAGTTCATTGATGTGAATTAACAAATGACAATATTACGTGTTACAGCCCATGATTTGAACCCATGTTTTGTCACATTTTCAAGGCGACAAGAAACATAATAAATGTATAAATGTAAAAAACTTCGAAATAAAATCCAGGAAAAAATGACTGCAGTAAGTTTATAAAGGATAAATGTAAAACACTTGTTATAAAAGACACGAACTAGAAACAATGTACATGTAAAAGTAAATTCGAACATTTACCTCAAAAAAAACATAATAAAATGTAACATAGAAAGTCCAAGTAGAAAGGTCATGTCAAAAAAAAATAATAAAACAATTATAGAACGATATAAATCTGGGAACACGACATTGCGTATCCACGTCTCAATTATGTCTGGGAGGAGCTCGCAAACTGCTCTGACGACAAAGGGCAGAACCACCTGAGACGGCAAGGCTGGAAGAGGAGGGGGAGAAGGTCAGAAGGGGGAGAATAAGGAAAAACCATGACCTTGGAAAGAGGAAGTTTGTGCAATAAGTCTAGCACCATTTCATGGTATGAACATTACGGGCTTGAAGGCGAAATGGATCTGATCGTCAACATATGCAGCTTTTGAGATAATTAATGCTATCAGTATTTGTTAGATTCCGTCAATATCGTTTACAGCGCTTTGCCGTCATCGTCAGTCTCGCTGCTGTCGGCAAAAGACGGGCGACTGTGGGCAGCGAGACTGACGATGACGGCAAAGCCGTCGAAAGCCAGCTATCTTAATAAAGCTGATATGTTGACGAAGATGACCTCTTTTATTTCTTCTTATAAGAACGTCAACAACACCAAATCAGAATTCCCACAATTACTGATTTTCATAAGTAAATTGTTATAAATTCTTGAACTTGCTTACTTTCAATCATAGTATTCATTGTTTTATGTAGCGTTATATACATGTTGATATATAAAGGTTCAAGCATTTTAATTACTTAAGAGTGCAATAATTGCTTTCTACGTACAGATTAAAAGGTTTAACAAAGATTTTTGCCTGTCAAAAGAGCTGTCGCCCATAGGAGAGATTTGTTGATATTTTTCACATTATTGGTATATATAACTAATAACAGATTGATAGAGAGATGATTCATAAATCAAGAATAGAGCACAAAACGAAACCAAGTAAAAATTTAGCCTTTCAAACATTTTCCTGCCCTTTTCGAAAAATATTAGTACAAGACAGAATTTAAAAGAAAATAAACAAGAAAGAAAAAATAAAGTAGGAAAATATATTTCCGTATGAAGTCCCCTTTCTTAGTTATACTTCGAGTGCGCTTACTGCTTACATTTTCCGGTTCGGCTTGTATACCCTTTTCTGCATTGGATTGATCGATTATTTCGAGTTTCCGAGATCGTCAACTGCTAAGGTCATTAATCCCATAAGTGTATTGAATGTTTTTCCTCGAGAGGTGACTAATCTTCTCCCGCTGGATGGTGAGATCTGACGCCGACCTACAGCCAGCGTTTTTTTTTCAAACACGCACCAAACAAGTAACTCCACCAGCAAGGCACTGCCTCACCCGGAAAAATCTCTAAGCTCACGACTGGTCTTCCGAGATATGAAATAATTAGACCTCGAATTTCAGGACAAATGCCTTTTTACTTCCTTTAGAAGGTTGTGGAAAATAATTGCAGATGTTTACGAATCATTAAAAAGTAGAACTAATGCAAGCTTCTAATAGTGCCTAAAATGTACTGTTGATGCATATTTTGATTTTTCTTTGCCAAAACTACCTATATAAAGTAATTTTCAAGAATTATCATAGGGCTAGTGATAATATTATAAGTAAGTTTATTCATTTATATGTTAATATATGCATTTTAATGTTTAGTATAGTAATATGTAAGTTTATTCATTTATATGTTAGTGTATATGCATTTTAATTTGGAATTTAAATGCCATCTGCATATATAGGAAATGACAAAGTCAATTTGTTTGTTTATATTTATTTTTTATAAATTATTATGTTACTTGTAATTGTTATTTTGCATTCTGCCACCGGGCATCATCTGCCCAATTGTAGAATAAATTTCTATCTATCTATCTAATACAGTGTGGGTAACTGCTTCGACATTCGCCTGCTGTTTATCGGAGAAACCATGGAAACCGGAATACTGTCGACCAGCGGAGTTTTCCACAGCAAGGTATCTCCCAACAGCGGGACCCAGTAGACTAGCCGTGTAGCTTGTGCCGAAAATCCTGCCACCCTGGAGATTGACCCTATGACCTCCCGCAATGACGACAGTTGATGCCCTGAGCCACGTCTCCTGTTGTGCGCAGTCCACTGTTATGTACAGAGTAAAACAATAACAGTTCTTTCACCAAAAATTTATTTTCTGTAAACCCACAATCCAAAAACAAGTCCTAAATACAAGCCCAATTGCAGTCCGCCAAAAGAATACAGTCCGTAACACACGCTCTTTAGACACCGAACTCACTCCTGTTGCCACGCACTCGCTTGCTGCTCCCGAAACTTCCTACCGCCTACTGCCCCGGGCGAGGCCCTATAAATACGCCCCGAGGCATCGGGGCGAGTATCTTCCTTCCCGCCTCCAGGGCGGGGCATCGAGGGGAATTGCCCCTCCAGCGATCGCTTAGCCAACACGGCTCAGTGGTCACGGAGCAACGCCGCCCCTTGCCCTGCTGGTGGCGCCTTCCCGTACTACTCATTTCTACCCTGGTCGCGCCCCACGGCGCAACCCTGCAGCGGCCACAGTGGGCCGCAACTACCCTGCCTGGCACAGTGTGCCCACCGCACCGATCCTCGGTGCGGCACACTTGCTGTGGTACACAGCATCCACCTGCGTGCGTTTCGCCCTGAGGAAGGCCGGAGGGCGGCGCAACCTGTCTGGTGAGGCGGGGGCGTGGCCGTGTTGGAGTGGTGGTGGGTGGGCGGGGGGGGAGGTTACCTCGTAGGTGCGAGGCGCCCAGTGGTATGCCACCGCCCGCACACCACCCGCACCGGCCTCTGCCGCTGGGGCGCCGGCGCCAGCGCATGCGCAGAGGGCTGCGTCCACGCGTCCACGCCCTGCGCGGCCCCTGCGCACACTCACGGCCCCCTTGCCACAACCTCGCGCACCAGCAGCCTACGCGCCAGACGTACGTCTACGCGCCAAACGTACGCCTACACTCCTGACGTACGATTAAACTCCTGACGTACGTCTACGCGCCGGCGGCCCCCCTGCGCCCCCTGCCAACTACGGCCCCCTTGCCACGCCTCGCGCCAGACGACGCCTACGCGCCAGACGTACGCTACGCGCCAGACGTACGCCTACGCGCCAGACGTACTACGCGCAGACGTACGATTACGCGCCAGACGTACGTCTACGCGCCAGACGTACGACTACGGGCCAGACGTACGCCTACGCGCCAGACGTACGATTACGCGCCAGACGTACGATTACGCGCCAGACGTACGTCTACGCGCCAGACGTACGCCTACACGCCAGACGTACGCCTACGCGCCAGACGTACGCCTACGCGCCAGACGTACGACTACGCGCCAGACGTACGCTAGGCGCCAGACGTACACCTACGCGCCAGACGTACGCCTACACGCCAGACGTACGCCTACAGGCCAGACGTAAGTCTACGCGCCAGACGTACGCCTACGCGACAGACGTACGCCTAGGCGCCAGACGTACACCTACGCGCCAGACGTACGCCTACACGCCAGACGTACGCCTACAGGCCAGACGTAAGTCTACGCGCCAGACGTACGCCTACGCGCCAGACGTACGCCTAGGCGCCAGACGTACACCTACGCGCCAGACGTACGCCTACACGCCAAACATACGCCTACACGCCAAACATACGCCTACGCGCCAAACATACGCCTACGCGCCAGACGTACGCCTACGCGACAGACGTACGCCTAGGCGCCAGACGTACACCTACGCGCCAGACGTACGCCTACGCGCCAGACGTACGCCTACGCGCCAGACGTACGCCTACGCGCCAGACGTACGCCTACGCGCCAGACGTACGCCTACGCGCCAGACGAACGCCTACGCGCCAAACATACGCCCACACGCCAAATATATGCCTACGCGCCAGACGTACACCTACGCGCCATAGTGGGGAAAGTGCCACTACGGCGAATCTGTGGAAAAGTGTCAGCGGGAAAGTGACAATACGACGAATAGTGAGGAAAGTGATATTAGGGAAAGTGACAATACTACGAATACCATGGCGAAACGAACTCGGGGAGACGTAAATGTCGATTTTTGTAACGTGGCTTCTCAAGGTCACGCACGAAAAAGGGAGAGGGGAGGCAGACTCCAATGGGGAGCCGTAAAATTGAGAGTTGTAGCGTGATGTCGCAAATCACTATTAGATTAATTGATTGTTAGTGATTCAAAGTGCGTCAACTAATACGGTCATTATTCGCGTAAGTGAAGTGATGTTTTTCATTGAGAGGTGGCGGTGATCTTCCCCGCTGGATGGCGAGATCCGGCGCCGACCTACCGTCGGCTAGTGGGATTTCCCCGTAACCAGGACTCTCCCACCAGCGGGGCACCGCCCCAGTCGGGACAAGTTCCAAGTTCCCGACCGGTCTCCCAGAATATGTGGTAGTGCAGTGCATGTTAGAGTAAGTGTGTGTGTAAGGGGAAAGGATAGGATGTGGAAGAGGAAGGAAATATCGTGCGCGGTCCGTGGCCCGTTTGTTAGGGTACTGCTCCGGCATTCGCCTGGTGTTGATCGTAGAAACCACGGAAAACTACCGATCAGAGCAGCCGGCCGCTAGAATTCTCCTCCAGACAGCGACTGAATTCGACCTAGCTGAAAAGCTAGTGTCGAAAATCCTGCCGCCGTGGGGAGTGGGAACCTAGGACCTCCCGGTCAGAGGCGCTGCAGTGGCATCAGTCGATGCACTGAGCTACCGCTCCCGGTGCATTTAAGCGCAGAAACTGCCGTTTCCCGGAGCTTCATTAAAACCCTTCGTTTCTTCCTAAGCAAGCGCGCGCGAGAGAGAAGCAAATGCAGCCCTAAACCCACAGCGAGCGCGTGGTGATGGGCGTGTACCGTTGGGCGCCCACCGCGCGGAGCCCATGGGCCGGAGGCGTCGGCGGCCGCGGCCGCCCCCGCCCGCGTCCGCGCTGCCCGTCCACCCCGCGCCCACCCCCGGGCCCGGGCCCGCGCCGAACCTGCCACACGCCGCGCCACGCCACGTCCACGCTGCACACACTGCACAATGGTGATAATAACGATAATGATAATGACTGATAATACTAATAACAATTAATGACAATTATAATAATAATATAATGACAATAATAATATAATAATAATAATAATACAATAATAATATAATAATGACAATAATAATAATAATAATGACAATAATAATAATAATAATAATAATAATAATGACAATAATAATAATGACAATAATAATAATAATAATGACAATAATAATGACAATAATAATAATAATAATAATAATGACAATAATAATAATAATGACAATAATAATAATGACATAATAATAATAATAATAATGACAATAATAATAATAATAATGACAATAATAATAATGACAATAATAATAATAATAATAATGACAATAATAATAATAATGACAATAATAATAATAAAATAATAATAATAATAATAAATGACAATAATAATAATAATAATAATAAAATTAATAATGACAATAATAATAATAAAATTAGAATGGTTGAATTATTCCTGTTGATCCCGTTTTTATATAGTAGAAAGATGGATCTTTTTAAATTTATTGGACCAAATAGGATCAATCCACGATGATACCAGGAATTAAGACGTAAAATTCATATAAATTTATTGGTGCGAAACGTTAAGCAATAAATAAATTTATATGTCTTATATAAATTATACTTCTTAATTCCTGATATCATCGTGGATTGATCCTATTTGGTCCAATAAATTTAAAAAGATCCATATTTCTACTAAAAATAATAATAATAATAATAATAATAATAATAATAATAATAAATAGACCACATTATCAGTGGATGCAGCTCTCTAGCATCCTCAGAATATACAAAACGACATGACGACGTTTGTAAAGTGGTTTATCAGCAACTATGGCCACAATAATAACCTTTTGACGGGTAACCGAACACCATACTATAAGTACACACCCGAACCAGTCATTGACACAAATAATCACAAAATGTACTGGAACAGGTCCATAATAACAGATAGGTCTGTATCATCTAATAAACCGGACATTGTATGGCATGACAAGAAAAATAAAAAGGTGTATCTGATTGATGTCGCAGTTCCGCTCGCTCACAACATCCCAAAGAAAAGAAGTGAAAAAATTCTAAAATATCAACCTCTGGCAAATGAGATAAAGGAAATGTGTAGCGACGTGGAAATGGTGACGATTGTACCAATAATTCTAGGCGCCACTGGTGAAATTCCTAAGTTCCTACATGAATCCCTAGCTGAACTGCATCTGAAGAAGAGGTTATACATTCAGATGCAAAAGATTGTCATACTGGACACGTGTAACATCGTGAGGAAGTTTCTGAACATTGTTGGTTGATCCAGTGCTGATTATGACAGTTGGAACGTGTATCTCTTGTTCATGTAACCGAGATACACGAGTGGAAACAAGTTAAATTGTGATGATAATAATAATAATAATAATAATAATAATAATAATAATAATAATAATAAAATGACAATAATAATAAAATTAGAATGGTTGAATTATTCCTGTTGATCCCGTTTTCATAAAGTAGAAAGATGGACCTTTTTAAATTTATTGGACCAAATAGGATCAATCCACGATGATACCAGAAATTAAGACGTAAAAATCATATAAATTTATTGGTACTTAACGTTTCGCACATTTAGCATGTGCCTTTTCAAAAGCTTTTGAAAAGGCACATGCTAAATGTGCCAAACGTTAACCACTAAATAAATTTATATGTCTTATATGAATTATACGTCTTAATTCCTGATATCATCGTGGATTGATCCTATTTGGTCCAATAAATTAAAAAGATCAATATTTCTACTAAATAATAATAATAATAATAATAATAATAATAAAAACAGAATACCTTAAGAGACACAACTGCGTCGCCAAAGTAATCCACCAAGCCCTTGCCAAGAGATACGACCTCGTAGAGAGTGAACAACCATATTATAAGTGCAAACCTGAGCAAGTAATCAGCAATGATCGAGCTCGAATTCTGTGGGATAGTGTGATCTTCACTGACCGAACAGTGGAAGCAAATAGACCGGATATTGTTCTGTATGATAAAATATCTAAAACATCATGCGTCATTGATGTTGCGGTTCCTACAGATGACCGGCTTGTAACAACTGTTGCTGAGAAAAAGAGGAAATACCAACCCCTGGCTGTTGAATTGAAGGACATATATGGATTGCGCGCAGTGGAAGTGCTTCCAGTAGTGGTCTCAGCGAATGGATTGGTCACCAAGGAATGGCAAGAGATCGCGAAGAAGTTAGAATTGACTGAAAAGCATATACGGACAATTCAAAAAGCCGCGTTATAGGGAACAGCAAATATAGTCCGTAAATTCTTAAGTCTGACTTGACTGATATAAAAAACAAAATATATTCTTGTTCCACTTTACGTGCAAACCATTGTTGCATTGATTTTGAGAACCCCGGCATCAGTGTATATCTACAGAAAATAGGAAATAATAATAATAATAATAATAATAATAATAATAATAATAATAATTTCATATCCATGGGTCTTCAGACATCTACCTTTAAACTTCTTGATTGTCTCAGTTTAAACTCCCTGTTCAATACATTGGAACCACTCAAACTCATGTCGGTTGAAATCACTGGTCTCTCCCTATTTAAACTCTTCAAACTCGTGTAGGTTTAAATATATAAGGTCTACCTGGATTTAACAGCCTGGGTCTACTCTTCAGACACCCCCGTTTAAAGTCCCTAATTGTCTGAGATTAAACTCCCAGTTCAAATCACTGGAACCAAATTCTTGTAGGAGTAAATCAGTCGTCTCTTTCCTGATTTAAACAACCAAATTAAACTCGTCTTTCCCAATTTAAACTCTCCAAGCTCGTATAGGTTTAAATACAGAGTCTACCTGAATTTAATCTCCCTGGGTGTACTCTTCAGACATCTACGTTTAAACGCCCTGATTGTCTCAATTTGAACTTTCAATTCACTGAAATCACTCAAAATCATGTAGGTTGAAACCACCCGATTTAAACTCAATTCACTGCAACCATCCCAACTGCTGTAAATGATCTTGGCTGTCCAGGTGACGCCGCGTCGAAAGCTGTGTTGCCGACGTTTCGACCATCTTGTCGTGGTCTTCCTCAGGGCTGTTGTGACCTGGACAGCCAAGATGATTTACACGACTCTGGCCGCGGAAGCCTACGACTTCACTCCAACTGCTGTTTTTTTTTTAATTTTATTTTACGTCAATAAACAGTTAAAAACTGCGTATGACGTGCTATGGGGAAAAGTGAATTGTGTGCACATTTTCAAAATTCTGTGATCCCTACACTAAGTCATATACTACTTAAATTTTGAATTTTGAAAGGGAGAAAAAACAAAAACTCCCATGTAATAAAATCTATTTTCAAGGATAAATAAGCAATAAATTTTGAATTTTGAAAGGGAAAAAAACAAAAACTCCCATGTAATAAAATCTATTTTCAAGGATAAACAAGCAATAAATTTTGAATTTTGAAAGGGAGAAAAAACTCCCATGTAAAAAAAACTATTTTCAAGGATAAAGAACCAATAAATTTTAAATTTTGAAAGGGAGAAAAAAAACTCCCATGTAATAAAATCTATTTTCAAGGATAAATAAGCAATAAATTTTGGCTCTTATTACTTCCTGCCTCGACAACATGGAAACGATAATTTGAATAATTGTATTTCCCACTGAATTCTAGAAGACGTGGACAGAAAATGAAGTTACATTTATGTCCAGAAGCAAAACAAGGGGCGATCTCAGCATTTGCTCAATGGATCAGGGAAACTGGACGAAAAACCTGATCGAGATGGGGGTCATTGACCCGGAAGCTGTAGTACAATAGTTGTTACAGGTTGTTTATACTCATTTATACAGTCCAAACTTCCATCCATTACTTCCTGCCGCGACAACATGGAACCGATCATTTGAACGCTGTCGATGTTGAAGTGCGCACCGCTTGAAGGCGTCGATGCTGTGGCGCGCCACGCGCAGCAACTCGCGCGTCATCTCGTCCGCCAGCGACTCCACGTCCGCGTCGTACGACTCGTCCTGCGCCACGAACCGTTCCCGCTTTTACTCTTAGACATTGCATTACACAACGTTCATTGGGACCACGTACGCGTTCGCCTAAAATCCTTCGCCAAAAGGATTCGTTCAAGAATTTTATAGTTAGTACCTCTCTAGATCCCTGTGTCCGATTTACACGAGTCCTCTTGGCCAACGATGTAGGGGTTTTAGCGAACGAGCGCGTAAGCACAGCGTTTTTTAAGGTGGTGGCACAGGTGCGCGTTTGCTGAGTCCGATTTACACGAGTCCTCTTGGCTAACGATGTAGGGGTTTTAGCGAACGAGCGCGTAAGCACAGCGTTTTTTAAGGTGGTGGCGCAGGTGCGCGTTTGCTGAAAAGCTTAAAATCCTTCGTCAAAAGGATTCGTTCAAGAATTTTATAGTTAGTAGCTCTCTGGATCGCTGTGTCCGATTTACACGAGTTCTCTTGGCCAACGATGTAGGGGTTTTAGCGAACGAGAGCGTAAGCACAACGTTTTTTTAAGGTGGTGGCGCAGGTGCGCGTTTGCTGAAAAGCCTAAAATCCTTCGTCAAAAGGATTCGTTCACGAATTTTATAATTAGAACATGTCTGTATCCCTATGCCCGATATACACGAGTCCCTTTGGCCAACGAATATGGGGTTTTAGCGAACGAGCGCGTATGCACGTTTTCTGAGGTGGCGGCGCAAGTGCGGGTTCACTGAAAAGCCTAAAATCTTTCGTCAAAAGGATTCGTTCAATTTTACAATTAGAACATGTCTATCCCTATGCCCGATTTACACGAGTCCCTTTGGCCAACGAATATGGGGTTTTAGCGAACGAGCGCGTATGCACGTTTTCTGAGGTGGCGGAGCAGGTGCGAGTTCGCTGAAAAGCCTAAAATCGTTCGTCAAAAGGATTCGTTCACGACTTTTATAATGAGTACCTCTCTGAATCCCTGTGCCCGATAAAGCCTAAAATCTTTCGCCAAAAGGATTCGTTCATTTTTTCATTCATTCGTTTGACTTTTATAATTACAACATCTATCAATCCCTATGCCACATTTACAAGAGTCCCTTTGACCAACGATTTAAGGGTTTTAGCGAACGCTCCCGACGGCTCCTGGTGGGGTAGAACCGCTCTGCGCATGAGAACGTGCTCTAACGTTGGAAACTTGTTCGTCAAATGGACTCGCTCGTGACGGTTTTGTGTTCCAGGATTATAAACGACATTCTTCATTAAACGAAATAAGTTCACAAAATGATATGTTATGCTAAAAATTACGACGAATTTTCGGTCAATAGTGCGAATAAATGCATCAACATGCATTCAGCAAATTGCAACATGGGAGATCGTGGTGGCGGGAGTAAACCGACCGAACAATCGGCAATCTTTTTTTTTTTTCGCGTAAATGTGTAAGATATCCGAAACTTCACAAAAAGTTCTTGCCAAAAATTAACTTCAATTCTCTTACGAATTTATAATGTTTTTATAAAAAAAATAGCATATCTAACTCGTTTATAATGATGCTTTATTCATACAATTTTGAAAACTTCTTGCCACACACTGCGTTCTGAGACACCTATATGTCAACGCGGTGTGGCAAGCGTGCTGAGACACCTGTATGTCAACGCGGTGTGGAAGTGTGTTCTGAGGCACCAGTATGTCAACGCGGCGTGGAAGTGTGTTCTGAGACACCTGTATGTCAACGCGGTGTGAAAGTGTGTTTTGAGACAGCCTTAGTGAGTGCGCGGTGGCAGTGCGTTCTGAGACACCTTCATGTCAACGCGGTGTGGGGTCTGAGACACCTTCATGTGAACGCGGTGTGGAAGTGTGTTCTGAGGCACCTGTATGTCAACGCGGAGTGGAAGTGTGTTCTGAGACACCTGTATGTCAACGCGGTGTGGAAGTGCGTTCTGAGACACCTGTATGTCAACGCGGTGTGGCAGTGCGTTCTGAGACACCTGTATGTCAACGCGGTGTGGAAGTGCGTTCTGAGACACCTGTATGCCAACGCGGAGTGGAAGTGTGTTCTGAGACAGCCTTAGTGAGAGCGGGGCGGCACCTGTGGGTCCAGCGACTGCCGCATGCGCGTGACGGTGACGTCGCTGACGTTGGAGGTGGCCTCCGACGCCGACGCCGTCTCCGTACCATCCCACGACTCCCTGCGCGCACGCACACGCCCTCCGTATTCCACCGCACTCCACTTCGGCCCCACCACACAACAACTGGGCAACATGCAGGTGACGTGTGGGGCAAAAATACAAGCTGCGCACGCTTTCTTCGGCTCCAGAATATCTTCCCGCGCATCTCTACCTCATTAAATGATGAACAAAAGCCAGGGAGCGGTGGCTCACTGCATCAACTTATGTCACTGCTGTGCCTCTGGCCGCGGGATCCTAGGTTCGAGTCCCAACGGATACAGGGTTTTCTACACTAGCTACGTCCGATTCAGTCGCTGTCTGAAGGAGAACTCGTGAGCCCGGCCGAGAGTTCCTGAGGATGGTCGTTAATCCCGTAAGTGTAGTGCATGTTTTTTTCTCGGGAGACGGGGGTGGTCTTCCCCCGCTGGATAGCCAGATCCGGCGCCGACCTACCGTCGGCTAGTGGGGTTTTCCTCTAACCTGGACTCTCCTACCAGTGGGGCACCACCCCAGCCGGGACAAGCTCTAAGCTCCCGACCGGTCTCCCGGGATATGTGGTGGTGTAGTGCATGCCAGTGTAAGTGTGTGTGTAAAGGGGAGAGGATAGGACAAGGAATGGGAAGGACAGATCGCGCGCGGTCCGTGGCCCGTTTGGTAGGATACTGCTCCGGCATTCGCCTTGTGTTGATCGGAGAAACCACGGAAAATTACCGATCAGAGCAGCCGGCCTTTAGAATTCTCGTCCAGACAGCGACTGAATTCGACCTAGCTGAAAAGCTATTGTCGAAAATCCTGCCGCCGTTCCTTTTACTCCTCGGTGCGGAGCTAAAGTGAGTGAGGGTTTAGTGTTAACTGGTTTGGTGACTGGGTCTGTGAGCGTAGTACATGTTGTAGCCGGAAGAAGACAGTGCTCTCTGCCGATGAAACGTGAGAACAGGCGTCAACGTACACGTCGACATTCTCACCTCTAGGTATCTCCCACTAGTGTGACCCGGCATCAGCCGGATAAGCTCAAAGTTCCTGAATTGTGGGAATGTGGTTCGCATCATTGAAGGATGAAATATTGGAAGTCCTTTTTGTCAACTTACAATCAAAGCTCCCGAAAAGTGTGGTAGAGTAGTACGTGTTTGTGTGCGTGCGTGTGTGTATGTAAGGGGGTGAGGATAGCACAAAGAAGAGGAAAGATCGAACGAGCTGCGTATACCGTTTGTATGGATACTGCTCCTGCATTCGCCTGATGGCGAACGGAAAAGAACCGATAGTACAAGAAAGAGGAAAGAAAGATCGGACGAGGTCCGTGGCCCGTTTGGTAGGGTACTGGTCCGGTATTCGCCTGGTGTTGATCAGAGGTGCCACGGAAAGGTACCGATGAGGGCCCCCGGCAGCTAGAATTCTCTCCTCCAGACATCGACTGAATTCGACCTAGCAATTACGCTCTCGTCGCAAATCCTGACATCATGGGGAGTAGAACCGTAGCACTTCCCGGTCAGAGCACTGCAAAGGCATCATTTGATGCTCTGAGCTACCTAAGCCGGTAAGGATAATGCTTACTTAAATGACAAAACCCTATGCAAGGGAGATATTAAATCTAGAAGCGCTACAAGAGCGCATACGGTGCAGTCTCGCATTACTTGCGGAAATCTGTAGCTCGTGCGTAAAATCCTGCCTAGCCCCTGGAGGCCAGAGCGATCCCCCGCTGCGCACCTCGAGAACTTCCTCGCCCGGGCGATCGAGGGCGGCAGGGGCGGCGGGGGCGGCGCGAACGACAGCGGGTGCGGGAGCGGTGGCGGGGGCGGGGGCGGGGGCGAGGACGAGGGCGGGGCGCGCTCGCACTCCTCCACCATCTCACGCAGCAGCCCCTCCACCAGCGAGGAGACCCGCTCGTCGCGCCACGCCTGCGCACCACGGCGGGAACTGGAACTACTCCGCTCACGGCCCACTCCGCGCCCGCCAAAGCAACAACACAGCGACAGCAGGGGCGAATCATCTCATACACCGCGTATACCGTCAACATACCTAGCAATTCCAAGTGTATAAGAAATATTTCGCAACTTTCGTAATCCGCTACAAAATTAGAAATTTTGGAAGCTTTAAAACAGATGAGAAAAATTACTGTTTTGCTATCGAGAGGCAGTCAGTCTTCCGCATCCGTAAGCGCTATGAAGTGCGGTAGAGGGAGAAGTTCCAAATAGTTGTTAATGCTGCCCAGAGAATTCGCTAGCGCAGGCGAAGTCACCGCATGCCAGTTGCGATAACCTTTAGCTCTTCATGTTTCAAGGGCGGAGAAAGGGGAGGATACGTGTCTGGACGGCCGGAAGGCACCGCATAATATTGCGGTGAACAGTCCTTCTCTGGTCGTTCGTAAATTAAGCTTCTCTCACGTTTTTGTGAAAATGGAGTGTTTTCATAATCCAGAAGTCAGTGGTTTGTGTAATTGTCTTATAGAACAATTATTAAGGACTTAATTCCAAGCTCAAAATAATGGACAATGGTAAAGTGCGGTATACTTAAAATAATGTTCAGGATTCGCCACTCAGCGACAGTAAGTGAGAGCCGAAGCGCCGCATACACGTTTCCTCCTCTAGGGGCGAATTTCGATGATTTAAGACAGGGCCACAAATATCAATAAAATGCTCTTAAGGTATATGTTTACTCAAAATTGACCAAGAATGATGAAAAATTGCATTATTTATTTATTTATTTGTCGTTCTGAATGCATCATTTATTACTGTAACGAATATTGCGTCACCGGCCGGCACCCCCACGAACTACCTGTACGCGCGGATTGCGTCATCTGCCGGCAGATTATTCCAGAACATTCGCGGGTTCTCGACGGTACTCGCCGAGTATAAATACGCGGCGGCCGGCGACCGCGAGTCAGTCTTAAGTCCGCAGTGGAAGCTAAACTGTGAAGTGTGTGCATCGCGGTGAATAGCAATGCAGTGATCGTGCTCAGTGACGTGAACCGTGGTCAGTGCATCGTACTGTGGTCAGTGACGTGAACGGTGACCAGTGCATCGAACTGTGATCTGTGCAGTGAACTGTGTCCAGTGCTTAGGACTGTGCGAGTGTGTAAGAGAAGAGTAGTGTAAATAAATCAAGAGAAGAGTAGTGTAAATAAATAATCAAGAGACGTGTAGTGTAAATAAAGAGAAGTGTAGTGTAAATAAATAATTAAGTGTTTTCAGTGATTGTGATAAGAAACAAAATAAACGTTTTGTTAAAATAATACGAGACTTAATTCTCCACCTAGAAACGTAACATTACTTTCTTGAGGTGAAATCCGTTTTTTTTTCTATCTGCGATCATTTCGGAGATATAATATCTTGTTTTCAAGATGGCGTCGTTGCCACGCCCCTTTGGTAGATGATTTTGGGAACGCAATCATGTGAAATTAAAAAACAAAAACATGCCATTCAATTGAAAACACCAGAGAACAATGCAGGAGAAGGTATTTGTGAGGAAGGAAAAGAAAGAGGGAAGAAGAAGTGGAAGGAGAAGGTGTAAGTTCTCCTGAAAACTTTATTTTCCTAGCGTATTGATCAACGAAATACATCATATCTCGGGAACTGATAGGGATATTGAAATGATTCTCTCTGTATTTTACAGGTTACATTTCAGCTTATTATCTGATCCACATATAATATTCCACTATACAATTCGTGAAGAAATTAAAATTCAAAAGAAAATAAAAGAAAGTTAATCCAAATATATTTTATAAAACTAATAATTTTTAAAATTGAGGTTTAATAAAAACATTATTTATTTATATATTTTGGAAAAAGAATTATGAAAATATATTAAATATTAATTGGGATATTGTGTCACAAGAGAAACACTGTAAAAAAATCGTAGAAGTCAAAAAGTAATTTTTATTTCAAAACTTGGGATGTTATTGTACGTTTCGACGACGTATATTCATAATAAAGTCATTAAATTAAGATCTAAAAGTAGATTATTAGAATTGTTCTGAGTTGACATATACCTTAAAATGGTTTTAAAATGTACTAAAAGAAAAATGAAATAAAAAATTGGATTAAATCCAGTTCCGATTGTACAACTGACGCTCTTGGATATGTTACTGATGTAATCGAGGCTTCTTCATTTTGTTCAAGTAAACTCGACTTGCAAACTTTTGGCTTGGTCTGTTCACCAGGAAATCTCTTTTTTTAGTTATCCTGAAATTGGCCAAATCGACACAGGCTGTGTTAGGCGTCACAGGAACCTTAGGTTACATACACACAACGACTGACATTACAATGTCCGATGGAAGAAATCGAGTATGCTACTCAGGATTTCTGTGTAGAAAATTTGTTACATCTCGTAAATGTTATTTGAAGCAATATCATTCAAATGATAATAAAATCTCTGAAATCAGTGAAAATTGCTTTAAAAATAGCGGAAAAAAGTAAAAAATGTACCTATTAGTTGAAATCGACGAAAAATACAAAAATCTCGTATAAAAATGAGTCATTTCCTCTCCATTACCGGAAGTGAAACAGGATCAGCTGGAATGTGCGGAGAGGGAAACTGACCGCGTATGCGGGATGTGGCCGGAAGGTTCCCCTGTTCGGTTAGAGCCGATGAAGGGCCCGTGAGGCGGGCGCGAAAGATCTACCACACGGGACCGCGTCATTGCATCTCTTACCCCGGCGGACGCGTTCAATGACGTCTTCGTGCTGCTGCCAGGAGAAGGGCTGGGGGAGGCGGGCGTCAAATGGATGACGGGGACGGGGGCTAGCAGGCGGAGAGCATCAGGGTTGCCAACATTGTACATGCGAAAGGGAGGACATTCGATAAAAGAAAAAAAGACGCACATATTTAATTTAGACGAACATCACCACTATTTCTTTCTCTCCATTTGCGGTGCAAGTGAAAATCATCTCGATCAGGTTTTTCGTCCAGTTTCCCTGATCCTTTGAGCAAATGCTGAGATGGCCCCTTGTTTTGCTTCTGGACATAAATTTAACTTCATTTTCTGTGCACGTCTTCTAGAATTCTGTGGGAAAAACCAATTATTCAAATTATCGTTTCCATGTTGTCGCGGCAGGAAATATTATTCCGAAGGACAACATGAATAAGAGCCAAAATTTATTGCTTATTTATCCTTGAAAATAGATTTTATTACATGGGAGCTTTTTTTACCTTCAAAATTTAAGTAGTATATGACTTAGTGTAGGGATCACAGAATTTTGGAAATGTGCACACAATTTAATTTTGCCCCATAGCACGTCATACGCAATTTTAACTGTTTTTTGACGTAAAAAAAAAATAAAAATAAGAAAAAAAATACAAAAGACTCGATCACAAAATTCAGATGGAGATGGTCAGAGAGACTTTTGTTTAGTTACAAAGAGACACTATCATGTATGTGTTGCGTGCGTGAGTCAGCGTTCAGAAAAAGGATATTCACGCTTTATATTCAAAATTAAACCACAAACGATACAACATAGCAGATGTTAGTCACGTGATAAAATAATCGACAACAAATGTTAAAAATTTAATAAACGGATATTTAAAATAAAAAGGACGACGGGAGAGCAGTTAACGTTAATGAAGCACTGTCCTTCAAAATGAAGGACAGTTGGCAACTCCACACATCATACTCGCACTGCAGTATTAATTCTGTTACACAAAACCAACTCGGAGTTAAGAACGCGGTGTCATTCATTGGCTATTTCGATCTACCGGAGGCGTCATTTGCTCTGGTCATTGATTAGTGTGATTATTTCTTTTTAATTCGTAGGTGGCTGTGTTCTTCTCCCACGGGTCGCTCAGATCCCGAGCACCCTACACTTGGGTTTACAGAGACTTTCACCTCCAGGTATCCCCCACAAGCGGAGCACCGCACCGGGAGCGGTGGCTCAGGGCATCAGCCGATGTCACTGGAGCGCCTCTGACCGGAAGGTCCTCGGTTCACACTCCCCATAGCGGCAGGGTTTTCGACACTAGCTTTTCAGCTAGGTTGAATTCAGTCGCTGTCTGGAGGAGAATTCTAGAGTCCGGATGCTCTGATCAGTAGTTTTCCATGGTTTCTCCGATCTACACCAGGTGAATGCCGAACCAGTATCCTAACAAACGGACCACGGACCGCGCGCGATCTTTCCTTCCTCTTCCTTGTCCTATCCTCTCCCCTTACACACACACACACACACACACACTTACACGAACATGCACTACACTACCACATATTCCGGGAGACCGGTCGGGAGCTTAGAGCTTGTCCTGGCTGGGGCGGTGCCTCGCTGGTGGGAGACACCTGGTTGTGGTAGTTTATGGCTTAGGGTAGCGATCACAGAATTATGATAGCACTTTAACTTCTCCCCGTACACGTCACACACAATTTTTAACTATAATATTATTATATATATATATATATATATATATATATATATATATATATACACATATATATATATATAGTACTTTATTTGTAATTGTTTTTTCATGTTCCTTCGTTCTGCCACAGGGCAACATTTGCCCAATTGTAGAACAAAACTTCCATCTGTCTATCTATCTCTACCTGTCTATTTATCTCTATCTATGTGGAAGCAACACGCAGAAAACCCGTCCGCAGGGGGGGGCGTGGCAGCGTACCTCGCATGGCGGCGGGGGCGGGGGTTGGGGCGGGCGAGGGGGAGCGGAAGTTGGGCTGGGTGGTGCCCTCCCTGCAGCCGCACCGAGGGTCGTCCATCGCAGAAGGGAGGCCGGGAGCCCTGGCCGCACTGCTCCGCCTGCATCACTCACGCAGACCGACGACTATCGCCTCGTACGTTATTTCAGTACTACTGTGATCAGTAAGGAACGGAATTTATTGTAATAAAAATGCAAAATGTGTACATATATATATGTTCTTATTTTTTCCAAAACATGTAAGAAAAAATAGAAAATATGTAAAATAAAAATTCATTATTATTTTTTAAATTGTTCTCTATAAGTATTTTCCGACCATAGAACGTGAACGATCAGATCTTAAGGACCTGAATTGGCTAAAAGGTTCCATCTCTACTGAAGTAAGACGTAAACACTACAGTGGCAAACTATTACGGAGGGGTGAAAAACGTGTGGTATTGTACGTTTTAAATACGTAAAAGTTTATGAAATACTTCGCGTAAATCCTGTGCTTGGAGATATGTTACTGACTGACGACGTCCATGTCTGATGAAGTCCGCGCAAAAACTAATTCTCTCGTTGGCCGTCAGATGGCGTTAGCTCGCGAGTAGTCCACCGCCATGTTAAAAAGGACCCTATTATCCGAATATAAGAAGAATGTGGTTGACAGTTCCCGGTAACATGGTGACGTCAGATCCGTAACCTAGGCAACAGCGAATCAGAAGTATCGCCATTTGCGCGATGTTGTCGATGAATGTCTGAACTGCGAAATGAATCGCGTATCCGGAGTGCTGCAGTTTATCGGCTGAGCGTCGACGTGTGTTGAGCTTACAGCGTCCAAGTGTATACGTGTGTATACAAGTGTATTTTTCTCCCTTTCAAAATTCAAAATTTATTGCTTATTTATCCTTGAAAATAGATTTTATTACATGGGAGTTTTTTTTTTTTTTTTTTCCCCCTTTCAAAATTCAAAAACTATTGCTTATTTATCCTTGAAAATAGATTTTACTACATGGGAGTTTTTGTTTTTTTTCTCCCTTTCAAAATTCAACATTTAAGTAGTATATGACTTAGTGTAGGGATCACAGAATTTTGAAAATGTGCACACAATTCACTTTTCCCCATAGCACGTCATACGCAGTTTTTAACTGTTTTTTGACGTAAAATAAATAAATAAATAAATAAATAAATAAATAAATAAATACGTGTTACGGTTTTTCCCGATTCCTCTCAGCTGTTCGTCTTATTGTTCAAAGCACGTGGTAGAGCGCGTTGTACGCGGCAACGCCGCCCCCCCCCCCTCCACACCGAACTGTCAACCACATTCTTCTTTTATTCGGAGATTAGACAACGAACTCAGCGGAATCAATCGAAACGGAACTACGGCTAACAAAAAGTCTCATCAGGAGCACTGAATAGTAAAATCAAAAAGTCATGCTATAAGAACAATAGATCTATTTGAATTTGAGATATTTTGTTGCCACAAAGGAGAAATTTGGAAAGAAAAAAACATTTAGTACTATTAACGACTTACGTTCATTGCGACCTCATTTTAAATACCCATAGCTGACGGATGTAATGGCAACAATACGTCAATCTGACAAAAGGTGATTTTTCTTAATGTGGATGAGCCTTCACTCAGTTTGTAAATTCGATATCTTATAAACGTTCTTGAAAAGCCTTTGCTTGGATTTTCAATCCCAGCTTTACCAAAGGAGAGAGCTCAGTCGTCATACGATGATTTTTGTTGTTTTTTTTTTTTCCTTTTGATGGGTTTCAATATTTTTAGGAAGCTGGAAATCATTTATAATTATTATTATGTGCTTTTTTTATCAAAATGATACAATTTATCACAGTTGTATGTGATTTGCAATTTGAGTTATTTGAGAGTTTTTGGATGTGGATAAAAAAATGAGACTTCATTCGAAAAAAAATTCAGAATGCATTTTGAAAACATTTGTGGTACTTTCACTCTTGGTACAATGTGGTTTAATACATTAAGTTATCAAGATTCATTAGCCTTCATTTCACATACAAATTTAACAGGTTTTGACACTAAGTACAAAATGCTGAAAGTCGATTTCTTTCATTTCCAGAGCCAGAAATTGAATGTTTTCAATTCTTTTTAACAAAATTGTCAAAAAAACACTAATACAATCAAAATTTAAGCGCTGGGCTCTGGTGTCCCCAATGGTAATGCATGAGGCCATTTATGCCTTGGTATGCCTAGGCATACCAAGTATGTAGTATATCCTAGAAAATTTACAGCATTCTAATAAATCACAACCATTCACTGTTGAAGCCCGTACCCATTTTCACAACTACAACTTCTCAGCATTCTCCAAGAATCGCCGTTTTATTTCCACGGAAACTCAGCATAATTTTCCCGTTTTTAGACACACGTAAAACGTAAGTCACATTGGTTCCGATAATAGTTACTTCTAAAACATAATTTGTAACAAGACGAAATTTACATTACAAAATTGAACTGTAAAGTCACACAGTACACTAACGAAATATCTCTCATATGTAACACCACGTCTGCATTGAATTTTATCTGTAAATTTCTAATGAACGGGTGGATTTAATAAGCTATTCCACGAATGTAATTACCTCTAAAAAAATATCAGAGTAAGCCAATTATTAATTTATTATGCTTCGCGATCCATGTAAACACGGCAAGGCCTTTTACAATTCATATATTGCTCCTCTGTCAGGCCAGCAGGGAGGGGGCAGTAAGAAAAAGAAAATTTTGGAGGGATACGCCGTCTTGATTGGTGCATACCAGATGTTTATTTCAAACCTGCTACTGTTAATTTCACGAATGGAAAAGTGACCATAAGTTGTGTTATTAACTTCAATCTTGAAGGGTGTACATTGGTAATTTCTCAACACGTTTATACTTTTGACCAAATCATTGGAGAAGGCAATAAGACACCATCACAAATACGAATCTGTCGGTAACGAGCAGACCAAAAAGCTGCCCTTAAACTAGTACCCACAACTGATTTTCTGGAAAAAGAAACTTAAGTGTTACTCTCTTACTGACCTATTACCAACATCTAACATATACAAAGTATAACCGTAATAATAATAACAATAATAATAATAATAATAATAATAATAATAATAACAACAACAACAACATAACGTTATTTTATGATGTACCTGAAAGTAAACAAATGTTTAGATTGTGTACCATATCTAGAATTAATATTAAAAAGGAAGGCAGGTGAACTACCCAATACGTAAAAGAAATATATTTTACCATTTTTACTAATAATGTCGTAAATATTAACATTTTCTGCCTTTGGAAATTACTCAAATGCAGTTGTTTTTTAATTGTGTGTGTTCAAATTGTTAAAGGACACGCCCCCCGACCGTTTCCTCAGAAACTTAGCACTGTTAGTACCTATTGTGGTTTCACGAGTCTACAATACATGGTTAATTCAAACTCTGTTTGAAATTCCCGCGTAAACTACAACGGAAAGTTTTTGCAACGATCGATTCAGGGAAAGAGTCACTATACAAAAATTCTTTATTTTATGGACAATCAAACGAACTGGCGTCATATTCAGAGTGCGAATTATCTATTTTCTCCCGTGCGAAAATTCCAGGAGAGGAAGAATCGAGGCATTGACGATTGAACAATTGAGGCATTGAATTGAGAAGATGAATCGAGGAATTGATGATTGAAACGAAGGTCAACTCTCGCAAAACGTTTCAAGGATTCTACAAAACATTCGGTGAAGTTTTCTTGATTTGAATTCCTTGATTCGACCATTTCAAAGTGTGGGAATAACAAACTTTGCATCTAATGTGGATTAACTCTTATTCCTTTTACGGCGGATTTAATACTTTTTCCAGCAGGGGACATCAAACTCTCTGTTGAACATCCCCAACTTGTCAACTCGCACCCTGGGCTCTTGGGAGCAACCGAAAGGGCATTTTGAGAGGGCACACGGCAGAGCTCACCTCCGGACGCAAAACAAAGGAAGGACGCGGCGGCTTTATCAGCCTCCTGCCCTCCGCCCCGCAACCACCCGTCACATCGCGACAGCAGCGACAATCAGCGGCCGAGGCGCGAACTGCGAGCACGCCCCAGTTAAATACGTCGCTAACGTTTTCAAACAGTCTTGTTGCAATAACAGTAAGAGCGCAGTAACAATTTTGAGGGGAGGCACAAAATTGAATAGAAATATGCAAGCCGTGAATATAGTGTATAAATATAGTGTTTTAATAGGCCATGGTGGAAGAAACAGTGTTTCATCACGGAATAGATTTTGTACACTTCTGCATCCTGTACGCGAATCAGAGGAAACGTATTTGGAGTTCAAAAACTCGTCACTAGGTAGCGCTGGACATGCTGCAAGAAAACCTTTCCCAAGTTCCCAAGTCACCCAGCCCAGGCTGCACCCTCAGTCAGCCGCCATTTGCAAGTCCCCTATTGCAATTTTCACAACTCCAAAGCTCTGAACTTACGCCAACACCAAATTTGGCCACACTGTAACAGGACACAATTCTCGAACATCCCTAACAAATGATGGAAAACACAAGACATGAAATCCCTGACTTTTTAAATTCTGAAATCGGAGAATCACTTGGCGAATAACTACTTTAACACGAAATAATATACAAAAAGAAACGGAAGATGGGTGTGTATTACTTGGAAGGCAGCCGCCACTGCAAGAGAATAGGAACACACCGAGTTTATCGCAAAAGCGAACGTAAACAAATAATACACATATCCAATAAGAAGTCTAGACTGGTAGTTAACAGCTTTCAATACTTCCTTAGAAACTATGTACTCTTTCCCCACATCTCCAAAGAGGTTGAGGAGAGAGAGAGGCTCGCGCGGTTGAGCGGCGAATTATCAGCGAGGGCGAATGTGTGAGGGTGAGAGAGCCGCTGATGTCAGAAAGGGTCGGGCGGACCGATAAACCTCAGAATAATGGGACACAAAATGATATCGGGATACGCCAAAGAAGAGCATCAGTTATTAGGGAGTTTTAGCGCCAGGCGTAAGGAGACATCCTTAAACTCTATTGATCACGTGACTAACGACTTCATACGGTCATAATGAACAACGTTCAGAAGAGTTTTGGCAATAGGGAGTTTTAGCGCCAGGCGTAAGGAGACATCCTTAAACTCTATTGATCACGTGACTAACGACTTTATACGGTCATAATGAACAACGTTCAGAAGAGTTTTAGCAATAGGAAGTTTTAGCGCAAGGCGTAAGGAGACGTCCTTAAACTCTGTTGATCACGTGACTAATGACTTTATACGGTCATAATGAACAACGTTCAGAAGAGTTTTAGCAATAGGGAGTTTTAGCGCCAGGCGTAAGGAGACATCCTTAAACTCTATTGATCACGTGACTAACGACTTTATACTGTCATAATAAACAACGTTCAGAAGAGTTTTAGCAATTGCCACATTGCATTATGGATTATAACAAAAGACGCATTTCAAGCGTTGAACAAGGAAGTTGCATAATATATCAGAGAGTCTAGTCAAGCGGCGAGACTTTTAAACCACAATACTAGACAAGAGTATAATAAATGTACATTTTGTTCGGAGTTTTAGATTTTGTGGACCTCTGCGATGAGTATGCACTCTGGAATTTTGAATCGACTGTTCTTGAGAACGTAGGAAATATTTTCAAACAGTGTTCATTATGAGAGTAAGACATAACCTATCCCAAAGATATGATTTCAACTTATTTTTTGTGGATTTTTTTCCCATCACTTCTCCAACATATCCTGTTAATTCTTGCCAGCGATGTGGAGTTAGTAAGGAATAGTTGTAACTGCCTCACATACGAGAATCGGTTTGTCGGAGATGGAACAATCCCCAACATTTCTTGTTTTTACGCGGCCATTTTGCCGCTTGTAAGGTGACCGTAGAGACTCCTACAGGCGTGCACTATTTATGAAGGTATAAGGTCGTACTTAGGCCTAAGGTAAGACGTTATGCCTTCAAGATCCGTCACGTGACTGTTAGTGCATAACGTCGCTACCTTACGCGTGGTGCTAAAAACGTGGCCGAAAAATTGAAAATGACCTTATTTGAAGATCTATTTTTGATGAACAGATTTCATTAAGGAAAACATTTCTATCTTCATTCTTGTAGTTGTCCGAAGACGCTGAAAAAATTTGGATTTGCAATTCTCGAAAATTTAGAGTGCAACGAAAACGCAGCCTACGTCATATCTTCATGCGTCTTTTGCTCCAACAGATGAACGAATTTTAAGGAAAAAAATTGGGAGCTATTTTTGAGATACTTTTGAAAATGTTGAAGCTTCTTGTAAAGTACTCCTAGATTAATCGATGATTATCAATTTTGGTGAATTGCCTGCTTACGATTTATCCACTACCGTTGTCCACAGACGGACGGATAGACCGTCTGTGGTCCTTTTGCTGTCAACCGATTTTTCTGCTTTAAGGACCCACAAAACATGGATTCTGACTAACGTGATAGAGGAAATAATATACTATTTATTACGTCAGAGGAAACAAATTTTGGTGAATTGCCTGTTACGATTTTCCAATACTGTTGTCTCACAATAAGTCATATACTCTTTTGCTAAGCGATTTTTCTGCAGGACACAAAATCATTTCTAGACTAACGTGATAGAGGAAATAATATACTACATAGAGGAACAAGATTTATCCACTTTTTCGTTACCAGAGTGCGGCAATAAGTGTTTTTCTGTCGAAAAATCGCAAGGTTTTTTCTCGCAGCATTACAATGCTTTCTCTATAGTGCGTAAGAATTAGGCGAAAAAGTGAAACCAAAAGAATGCATCAATTGGCGTTCATGTAATGTTATTCAGTACATTCAGCACTACGTGTAAGAAAAGTTTAAAGAAAATATTTGAAGTCGTTTTTGAAAATTCTTAGGCCGATCATCTACTTCAAGTTGGTGTAAATACATTCAAAAGAACACGACAACTGCTCATATTTTAAAAAAAAGTACATGACGTTATTTAAGAAACGTATTGTGGAGAAAAAAATCATTTGAACAAATATATGTCTTCAATAATATACAAATAGTATAAGGTTGTCCAAAAAATTTCAAACATTTGCAAATTTTGAAAATTCAGAGAAAACAGTGAAAATCGGACCTACGTCACCTTAATACGGTAGTACATTATATTCTTATAAGAAATTTAAAGAAAAAATCTAAAGCCATTTTTGGGAAAAGGTTTAAAATGTCTCATGACCTTCAAGTAAAAGTGCCCCCCAAAACTCAAAGAATTATTTTCAAAATCACAAGATTTTGAGTTGAGGCAAGATCGATCGGGGAATTTTGGAAACATCCTACATATAGTTCAGGTGTTAGTGATGTTCACAGACGAACAGACTGATGGACGTTACATATTAAAACTTTTTTGTGTCAGGGGACTTCTAAACACGCATTTCCGTTAAAATCTCAAAATCGGTCTTCCTCCAATCGAGACTAACAAGGGGTTCGTTCATACGAGTTCGTACGTCTCGGTCTCCTGATGGGGAACTTCTTTTTTTTCTCCCCGCGGATTCATCCAGAAGATTTTAAGACATTTCTATTTATATCAGTCGTGGCTCGTGGTTTTCTAAATAGGGAAGACTGCAAATGCATTGCATGCATTATGTATACATAATATCTTCGGATACAGGTAAACCCGAACGGCCGCCGTCATAAATATCCTTTCACTCGAAAGCCCCAACAGGCAGCTTTCTTTCTCTTTCTCTTTCTCTCTCTCACTCTCTCTCTCTCTTTTTTTTTTGTTGTTGTTGCGTCTACACCTTGACGCAACGCGTCTCCAAGCCCCTTAAGGGGCGTTGACCTCTTAGCACTGGGGAGTAATCCTCCATTAATGTGCATCCAGGAGTTGAGGACAAGTGATAACACTCGAAGCCATTATGAGGAATTTCGAGTATATTATCATTGGTCTTTGGTAGATTGGGGGTTCCTAACTCACTCACAAAACCGCTTAGTTCAACTGGATATAAAATGACGGCACCGGTGACGCAAAGGAATGCGCTACTCTCTGTATCCAGGGACTCTCACAGGCATAAGGGAGTAGCGCTCCAATCGCAAAGTGGGAAAACTAGTCGATGCTCAATGCTACTCGCTGAGCTGCACAGAAATGCTAGATAGCATTACTGTGCAGCTCAGCGAGTAGTGAGAACGCCCTTCTTCAGACCCTATGCCCCGCCCTTGAAGGCTGCCTGGCCGCAGCCTTCGTCCGCCGGTATAAGCCTCTGCAGTGCATGCATGACGTCAAGCCTTCTCGTTTTACACAGGCCTTATGGCGGAATGAAGTGGGAGCCTAACGCTTTTATCTTCCCTGTCAACAGCTTCAAATGCGATACGGACGACCATTATTGAACTCACAAACAAAAATGTTCATATAATTGTTACATAATGTAACTCAGAAAGCCATTATTATTAACTAAATACATTTATAAATATACTTTTAAATTTCTTTTGGGCGGCGATTTCTACAAGTAAGGCAGCGCCTGATTAAAATCGTGTTGTTTTTTAATAGTTAAAACGCGATTGGGGTGACTTACAGCACCTAAAACCATAAGCTCATTCGATTTCTCTTGACAAGAGAAATATATTGGCGCAATTCTTAGTCGGTTCCATCTAGGATATTCTGGAAAAATTGTAGAAATAAAAAAACAAAACAACAACACGCTTTTGTGACAATTTGAATGCACCTACTGACACTTTGGCAAAACCATAAATAATTATACTCTTCTCAACATTTACATAATAATCCCGATTTGGTGCATCAGATTGATGATCATTAAACCTAATGGTGTAATGAAACAAAATTTAAACACATATTTTAATTGATTCATTTACAATTAACTTTCTTTGCCCCAAAATGGACAAGCCGAACAACTGTAATATATTTAATATTTGTTTTTATTATGAACTTGCAATAAAAAAATAAAACTTTTTAACATGGAAATATCCATTGGAGGTGCCATGCTAAGTACTTTATATTTTGGTCAAACAGTAATTAGATGTAGGAACCTATTCACTTCATATTTTCAAAATATTATTCCACCACTAAGTTTCATAATCTTCTAAGTCCACATTTGGCACAAGCTAATGGATGAAGATTGTAACAGTGAGTGGTTTAGGAAACAGCGGCTTAGCTAGAACATGCTTCATCATTTGAAGACTACTTCCCTGATATGAGAAAAAAACTATGAATGTGAAGGAAGAGGAAATTAACTAGAAGCTGTTTATCAAGGTGCTGGTGTCATTCTCAATTCTGATAATTTCAATTGATAGGGATTTTAATGACTTAATGTAGCCTACTAAGAAAATGTACCTAAACTAAGTATCAAAGAGGGAAGGATTATGTACAGAGATAGGAATTGACATGCGTAAGTTAACTGTATTCATGTAGAATGGACATTTTTGAAATTGGTATTTGAGCAATTTTAGATTTCTTTTAAGACAGACTGCCTTTCTTTTAAATTATTGTTCATGATTCATTTCAATTCAGTCATGCTATAAATACTACTCTTACTGATTGTGAGATGAAAACATCAGCCTTAAAAGAAGTAATATTGGGAGAATTTATTGTTTATAACATCTGTATCAACAAAATTGATTTTGAAACTAAACTTGTGATCTACAGAAACATTGGATCAATAAACTCAATGGCACTAAGTTTTGATTTTTTAGTTATTACTCCTCTGTAGAGCTGATGGTTTCATCTAGGTAAGACTAGTGTATATTCCATGACTGTTGGAATCAAAAACAGTGATACTTTTTTTAATAACCCAGGTGAGTATTTTTGGTTGGGGAAGATATAGCCAACTCTGAAAACTCCAATTTACTTCCATTTCTCATGGAGTGTGGATGGTCATGCTAACTCCCTTAGCTATGCCATTGCGAGGAGACCGTGCCGGTGCTAAACATGGGCAGACCGAGCAATCGCCCAGAGCCCTGCAAATCAAGGGGCCCCACATTAGGACTAATGGGAAAAAATCAGTAAAAGATTGAAAAAGAAATTGGATCTCAAGAAGATCGTTATAGTAATTTTATAAGTTGCAGAACTGTGGTCTGATATTTTACAAAATTTTCAACTAATTTTTTACCTTAAATTGTTAATTATAGTCATTACTCATACGGTAGGACTTTATGAAATGAATCAAATGTCACTAACATTAAAATAATTTTTTCTGAAATTCATATTATTATTTCATGTATTGAACAAGTGATTTTACAAAACAGAAACTAAACACAATAAATCACAATAAATATTTTTAGCATTTTAAGCTCATAATGGAAATTGCGTTATTCGATCACATTTCCCCAAACTTTTTCTGGCTTAAACATAGTAATTTTTGTTATTTGATGAAATAAAACAACTTATAGTTTTTTTCAGATCACATGCACATTTTTAGGGGCGGGGCAGGAGGGGGTCAATATTTCAGCATTGCCCAGGGCTTAAAATTATCATGCTCCGGCACTGCAAGGAGGTAAACACTGAAGAGAGAACAAAAAGTTGTAAACACCGAAAAATATTTTATTTCACGAGCTTCACCAATATTTCAGGGCAGCAGCATCTGCTGCACTTCCTCAGCCTACAATGTACAAAGCTGGTCGCAGAATGGACGCGATCCATGAAATAGTATCAATTTGTATCTCACACATCAATTCTATACCATGTACTAGACAATAAACTAGAGAATGGATAATAGTAAATGTTCTTTATCTTCCTCATTAACGTCATCATCATCATCATGTTTTCTTCTGGTAGAAGTCTGTTATTTTCACTTCACATAACATCGTGTTCATAAAAAATTCAAATCACACAAATCATCTCTGAAATTGTCAGCGTAACAGCAGAATATATTCACACTGCACGTAACCTAAATGTTAAAAGAACAATCACTTCCCTAAGAAATACCTCAACGAGGTACCAAAGGGAAGATTTGAAGTTTTATTTCATCGCTTCACAAAGATGAGATGGTTCATTGACCATACTGAGTTGAGTTGAGAACAATTCTCTTCACCAATACTCAGAAAATTAAATATTATCTTATTTTGCATTCACAACTTCCATTTGTTCTAATAATAACAAATGCGAATCAACAAGAATTTTGTACCACAAGTTATGGTTATTTACAAATGACCAAACTTTCCCTTCTAGCAGAAAGTAATGCATAATAATAGAACATCAAGGTATCTTTTCTTCATAATTTAGTAAATTCTGTGAAATACTGATTCAAAAGAGAAAAATGGATGTATAAAAGAAGAAAAATTATAAAAAAAATTTAATAGTTGCGTCAGTCCATTATGATGCATTAAATAATTCATAAACTAGTAAATTTCACAAGTTGGCCTTTGTATAACATGAAACCCAACAAAACATAATATATTATCAAACAACTTGCCAAATAATTTTACATCATTAAATTGGCAAAGTACACACATGTAGAGTTCATGCCTGGAATCTGCCCACTCGACCGACATCACAGAGAAAGGACAGAATGCCATCCCAAAAGTAATGATTTCCAAGCTTTTCAACATTGACCCAAAAATTTACACTCATATCTGCGTCCGAGAGCACAAAAGTAAACTAATGGAACAAATTACTAACACAAACACAGCAAATTTCTGGGCAATTACAATCCCTAACTCACACTGGGCTAGCCAATAATTTAAAAAAAACAACAGTAGTAGGCGTAAATGATTCTATAATGCAAGGATTATGTCTCCCTTCTTGTGTGTCTACGCATGCTTTAATGATCATCGAGTGCTCAGATATCTCGTATGAACTCCAGGATAGCTTTTTGGAAAACAATCACAAGGTAACACCCGGTCTTGCCATCTCATCTTCGAGAATGCAACAACACAGACAGGAAAATTAAAAGTTCAGTTGACATCCCCGTTTCGAGTCGAACTGGGGCGTAGATCAGTAAGAATGTTATCACTATTACAATATTCTTAAAAGCTACAAAGAGGAGCCCTTTTTGCAAGATAGGAATATGCCAGAGGATTCTGTGACCAAAGTAATCCCTTTTGTGGAACCAATCCAATTGATCTAATACTTTCAAGAAAAATTTACATGATTTTGACTTATGCTGTACAGACAGTATTGAGATAATGCTCCTCATATATAAGATTGTCATTTCTGGTGTTAAAAAAATACACTACTGTATTCTCTTCAGTTAGATTAACAAATGTTTCCAATCGCATTTTGCTGAGAAATGCTTCTTTTCCCCACAGAAAATTCTTGATTTCTCTTCTATAATGTCTAGTAGATTGTGCTTAAAGCAAGTCAAAGCTCTGGGGATAGATCTAAATCTACTGAAGAAACTATCTACTTTTTTGGGATTAAAAAATGAAGAAAATTGCACATTTATGAATTGATGGAAATGGAGTGCAAAATACGACAGTCCTATGGATGTGGTCCTATGATCTCACCCAATTTGAGGTCATCACAACATTAGTCTGCCAGCCAGCTGTCAGAATTGCAGTGCACTCACTATTTGCGAATGACACTAATAACTCCCACCCCACCCAGAGACCTCGACGTTTCAAGTCTTGGAAATGTGCCCAAAAATGCAGTGATATGCTGGCTGGGAGAAAATTGAAAACTTACAAAAAAAACCACTTTCAATGGAATCTCTGGTTCAGATACCAAATGATCAAAAAATCTTTATTGCTAATAGTATGAGGAACAAACAGGTGTATTTTTTTACCATTTGAAATGACACACCCATTTTCTCTGTCAATTCAAAGATTTGCTTTTCATTTCTACCCACAACCCTGTATCAAATTCATTTAATTTTAGAATCAAATAACTCTCTCCAACACAATAGCTGCAACATGGAGTTTTTACAACCATCAGTGCAACTAAAGATTTATTAATTTCAGCATACAAATTACGAATTTTCTAAATTTAATTATAGCAATGAAATTTCTACAGACACATCCAATATACATCTCATATCATGTGAATTACACCTCAACTTGCAAATGAATGAGAAAGAAGAAAAACAAAATTTTTGTTTTCTACTGGAAGAAAAAAACACTGATAGGATGGAAGCATTAAACTTTGTCTCAAAAGCCTGAACTCATAAGTTATCGTTATCACCATCATCATCATCATCATCATCATCATCACCATCATCATCATTATTATTTACAAAGAATTACATAATTGGGAACACTTCTAGTCACAAAAGCTCCTGCATTGTTTGAAACAGGCAACTACCTTACCTACAGGCTACATTACGAGGGTTGCGATTTTTTTTTATAGTTTTCTCAGAATGATACAGGCGAGTGTTGGAGTTCCTTTGTTTAACCAGGGCTGCCAATGGATGCAGCCCAAGAGATGACTAGGGTCTTCGCTCAAGTATTAGTCATTACAATACAATGTTGTGAGGACAGAAGGAAGAGGTTAAGGACATGAGAATTAGCTTAGCATCAGCGTGAAGGCTCCAAAGAGACAATATTCTCTGAACAACAGATGTCCGGTTCAGCAAGTGAGAAAAATCTTCTCAACAAGAAATGCGTCCATACAGTAATAGTGGCAAAGTGGAATTTTACACACAAGAACAACTGGAGATTAAAATATGTATCAAGTTTTTAGTAGCCATGTTACTTTCAAGAAACATCATGCATTTAAAAAGATCTGTACTCATAAACATATTCCACTAAATGTACAGAAGTAAATCAAACAACATGTGCGATCAGCTATTGTGCAATGCCACTTTGAACCGTTTAGGCCTTGATCACAAAAAAAAATTAATAAATCTTTTGCTTGTCAAGTAATCAACATTAAAACTGGATTATTATAAATGTTATTCTACATCCCCAAATCTGTTATTCATTGAAGAACAATTAATAGATACCTACTATGCTGTGTGCCATTATATCTATATGGACAAAAATATGTTACTCCAAGGATGTTGGCCGAGCTGGCAACGAGAAAAAAGGATTTGGGGCTGGAAAATTAGAAGGGGCTCATGTTAATACAAAAGTTCTTTTTCATTTCTAAAACAACAATAAGAGAATACTGCAACACAAGAACGATAAAAAAATATAAGAAATGAAAATGTCCGTGTTTAGAAATACAAGAAAACAAGCAATTGTTGATCCAAAAAGGCACTGGATAACAAATGCAATTTCATTGTTTCATAATGTGATAAAATATTGATTAAAAGGGTGTATTCAAAGGAGCTCTACAATTTCTTTTAATACGCAAAGAAAAATCTTTGCTGTTCAAACAGTATCCTAGACATAAAAAAATTGTTTTCCTCATATGAGTAAAATGTCAGCTCAACTTGTATGGATAAAGAATCCATTAATAAATCATGAATAAGTCAATAATTTTGATGAAGGCTAATACCAATATGAAGTACAATAAACCCTTGATAGCACCTACTCCCTAAAACAAAATTTCACCGTAATACAAACCAAACGTGGGTCCGGGCAAGGAAACATAGTAATACGGATATACAAAAAGTCTTGGGTCTAGATACTATGCCATTTTTCAACAACAGTACAATAATATTCTGATACTCTTGCCATATCATCAATTATTATATTTTAAGTCAGTACTGTGGAGCCATACTGCAAAATTATAACTACTTTACTCTGTAAAAAGGAATGTCAAATTGAAATCCTCTTATTTTTTTAATAAAGAATTCAATGTGGCACAGGGTGATCTAGTGCCAAGTCCTTCATATAATAATCGGATAACCTAAACACCAATTATTTCGGTTCCCTGGAATTTTTGTTAACAAGGGCTTACTGTAGCTGATATTTGTTCTAAGTATTTCATGAAAAGTTAGGAATAACTGCAAAGGATTTGATAAATGTGCCAGGAATATTGTTTGAGTTTGAGTTCTCTGTAGAACTTTAGAGACTAATATTTTATTCGCCTCTCACATTAAAGGTATAAACTAAAGAAAGGATACCTGAACCCATTTCGCTACTCATCAATGTCTGGAATTAACAGCTCCAATTCATCTCCACCCTTAATAAATTTCTTTTGTTTTCTTCCAAATATTATCCTTTAATATTAAATTATATCCTAGTGAAGGGTTTGCTACAATTTGTACAATGCAGTGTCAGAAAACTACAGAGAAATTATAAGTTTTGCGCAAAAAATGGGAGACGAAGTCACTAGATGGTTTTCATTTAAAGAAGTTTAATTTACCAACAATTCTGATAAAGTCTTGCGCAACATCACTACATGAAAGAAAACCATGGGGTATCTACAAGAGCCTAGTCTAATTGAAGACATGTGTACCAAATTGCAGCCAGAGAACATCTCCAAATTGAGACATCCAAACTGGCATTTGTCATGTCAAGATGAAAACTTTCAAAGGTAGAAAAGTTCAGCTAGGAACATATGCAGTTAGAAGTATGTAAGTAGTATTCATTACAAAAACACATAATCTATTAAGGGACATGACCTTAGTTAGGAATAGTCATCCTATAAAAAGGAGTTCACAATGGTGTCTGTGAGAAAATGGCAACACCCCTTATAACAATAGATAATGATGAAAAAAAAGAAGACATGGGGAAAGGCTTAAAAGTACTTTTGGCAGAGACAAAACTTACCTAAAACCAGTTTTCAGTGCAAAACATTGTTATTTTTGGTACTCTCCTACAATTATTTTTTAAACATAACAACAGAGTTTTAAAAAATTTTTAAGATCTTATGAATTGAAATTAATAAGATTTAAGACTCAACAAACTTTTTATTACTTTCCAACAGAAATTAATTGCCTACTTCCAGTTAACTGGAAATTGCAAGTAATTCCATTTCGAAAGCCTTAAAAAGCTTCTTTGAGCCATAAATCTCATTGATTTAGTTGAATGATATCTTACATTTGTAAGTTTGCCATTTAGCACAACAAAATTCTGTCATATTAATCAATTATGTACAGTAGAATTATACCAAAATAACTATTATTAGCATCAAAAATCTGTTTTAGGAAAGGTTAAGCACTCCCAAAAATACCTTATACACTTTTTCCCATTGTTTTCTCATCACAATCTTTTGTTTTAAAGGGAGCCACAATTTTTTTTTTTTTTTTCATGGACACCCCAGAGTTGACAGATAGAGTAACACCAGTCTGGTTTTCCAGGATTTATTTGACAATTTTTTGACATCTGAAAATTTTCTCCACCTTCACAAGTTAGTCAATTATCACAAGATTTCAACTTCAAACTGCAGGCATAATCGCACACACATACATACACAAAACCATTTTTGCAAACTCTTTCATGAACATTTTCAAATCCAATTATATTCTCAATTCTTTTTCAGTTTCCTGGAATATCCATCTGTAAATCCAGCTCCTTTAAGTTCTTAAAAGAAATACACCCAAATGATGCAGAAGTGTTTGCTAGGTTTTCAATTAAATTTCTTTCCATTTGTACCATTGTCAAACAGACACATGCTCAACAAGGACAACTCTGATTAGACCCAAAATAACAGCACGAAATCAGGGTGTGAATTGGCAATGTTTCCAAACGGGAATATTCAAAATTTCAAGAGGGGATGATCAAAAAATGGACTGTGAAACAAATACTACCTTCGCTACACAATATAAATGAATCCTAACATTGCTCTCAAGAATGTTTTCTTGTCTAATTTCTGTCATTTGGATTTCTTCATTTCAACATTTTTGAGTGTTGAAATCATAAGTACAACTTCTAATATGGATTCATTGTATTCCTAGCAAGGAGAAATTAAAAATTTCTCCTGCGGGGGACATTGAACTGTGTAGGAAGGAACCACTCTTACCATCCCCATCAATTCGCACCCTCTACGGAACATTTGTAATTACTATTACATTTATTATGGTATTTCTCAAACCTTCTGCACATTGTATGGATGACAATCCTACTTAACTAAAGAGGTACTTGTCCCAATGCCCACATTTAGCATGGTTAGAGTGAGTGTTGACAAGGAGTCTTTGCGGCTGTATCCTATAGTTACAAATTAAAATAGAGAAAAAAATTCTTATTATTTTGCCCCTAACGAAACAAACAAAACGGTAACTAAAAGAATTTCAATTAGCATTTTCACTTCCTAACAAAGCACACAGAGGAACTTTGTGTGGAATTTCAAATCCCTTATTTGTATTAACACATTAAATGAAAATCATTAATCAAGACTTGTTCCATCATGCATAGCGTTCACAACTACCAAATTATTGGGAGGGGGTAATAGAATGGTAGAAATTACTGAGAAACACCCTGCAATACACCCTAAATTCAAAGAGATGTTGACTCTACGCTGGAGTTGGGGCCAATGCTTTCACCATTCTACGAAACTAGATACAACTGAAACGTGTCCTAGCATCTCTTAAGGTTAAATTGCAACCACAATGGTTACAAAATGAACCATTTTTAATATAGAAATAAACAAGGCATTCAATTTAAATTCCATAGTTATTTTAGGAATCTCTTGATATCAAACAACTTGTTTCTGTTTTCGTGAAAATCAAATTTGCCACAAAAGTCATTTTCCTTTATCATTAGTATTTTGGCCATAACAATATTTCCTAAATATATATCTGGCTCAGTACAGGACATACAGTGCAATTGTCGTTAAACAACTGTCATTAAATGAAGGAAAACAAAACTTCTGCCAACATCTTTCGCATACAGCCAAGAAGAGTCCTAGTCCACACTACACTTCTGCTCATGCAAGAGGCTACCTACTATAGTACAAACATTTTCAAAACATCCAACTCTTAGAATTTACAAAACTATAGTACAGAAAAAAACACCTTGCGTTCCTTGAGGTGAGCAATTGTCGTAGTTTTCCACTACTGTAAAAATCCTTCCTTGGGGTTAATCCCAAACGGAGGAATTTCATACTAACAAGCACTGGACTGCCATAACGCCAACACAATGACGATACAACTTTGTCAGCTTATCTACAACTATGTACAACACAACAATGAGGACCTTGATTGCGGATGGTAGAATATTCAATTCCACTGCTTACAATGAACAGGTTGTCTCAGATTAAATGTTATAAACTTCTAGAACACGTAGAGGGGTTGCAAAAATCATTTTATGAGATGGGAAAATTCATCTAATGAAATTAGACGTGTGACACCAATGCCTAATTTGAAGGCAATCCACACATGTTGTTCAGGTCACGTTTCTGGCACAATCAAACATATTTCATAGACCCACCAAACCAAGTCATTACAAGCTGTCTACCAATCAAGGACAAGCATCACATGTATAACTTATGTTAGGTATGTAAAAAAGTTATCATTTTCGATCCCACTACATGTCCTAGAAATTTATAACATTTATTCTAAAACATTCTGTATAAACAAAAGGATCAAAAGAAAGCATATAATGCCTCTAAATCTCTTTATGATGATACATCGTTGAGTGGCAGCAACAAAATAATTAACATTCACTGGACTCGTCAACATCATCACTCTTAAAAGTGCACATCACCAAGTTGTACCTACTGCAATCAAACAGCAGAAGTGTGTGATTTACATAACAATCTTACGGCTGCTATTCCTTACATGCTCATTGCAAACTGATTGTTTTAAATTTTTGGGAATCAATGCAGTGAAAGTAATTCATTTCAGCCTATTAAGTATACAAATAAAACTTAAAAGCATATCCACCAAAACATTAGAAAAGTGGAAATATAATGCACGCAAAGTAATACTTATGACAACGACAATCCACAAAATGCAACACCTCATTTTCTTCTCTGCAGTTCAAATATAACAAAAAGTAAGACATCATTTGATAACTTTGTGGATCACAGCAAACGAAAGCAAACTATACATCAGTCACACGTGCACATTCGCATCAAAGAGATTCAGTCCGCAACACACCTTTCCTTGCGACAGGTAGTCATCCTCGTTTTAGTCACAAACAAATGTGGCAATAACACACACTTCAGAGGAACAACATAATGTAATGATTGATAGTCATATTTGTTGCTATCTTCTATTCACACATTCACACTACTGTAAAAAATAAAGAAAAAATGTATACAGCATATCTGCTTCATTATCAACAGTTAGTATAACATTCACACATAACCGGCAAATTTGTACAGATTGGTTGGCATGTTCACTTATAAGTAATATTTATACAAAAAAAGTATTTTCTAAAAAAATTGGCAACCCTGTTACAATCAATATCAGAGCTAGCCCAGTCTCACACCTGACAGACAGACAGACAGACAAACAAGCAAACAAACAACTGATCAAAGAATGCATATCTGCACTCGAATGTACCTCAATGCTCTTTTGGGTATTCTACCAAAGATCACCTGGTATCAACATCTTCACAATTAATGATTGTATTCATCTCAATATGTTATATATTGATAATATATGTATATATACACATCAAGTATTAGTTATATACACAAGGACATCACTTGAAACTTCAATATAAAAAAAGCAGGGTGAAGTCAGAAAATTCACCGTAGCCTCTTAGCATAGAGGGTGTCGTATTAGGGAAGAAAGATTGAATAAAAGTGATGCCCTGAAGAAACTTGTATCTATCCTTTCCTAAATTATACATTACTCAATCACTTTTTTATTTTACAAAAAACCTTGCTTCCAGCAATAGCCGCGCAACCACCAAAAACCGACTCAAACATCAGTGCTTCTAGCAACATCAACCCGCATTTTTAGCATTCCAATGACATTTTTGGGATGAAAAAACATTAAAAATAACACATCACATGGTTATCTCATCTCTTTCCTTACTTTAATTTTTTTTTCTTCTTCTATTTGTACAAAAGAATAAAATACACAAAAAACCGCCATCCTCGGAGACCGCTATCACTTCTTCTTCTTCTTCTTCTTCTTCATCATCCAAACCGCAACAAAAGCGCGTCTCGCGTTGCAGCTACGCCGAAAGACCGTGATCAGGCCCATTGGGCGGGGACGGGAGACAGACAATGAGAGGGGGGCGCGATGCGCGCGCCTCGCAGCGGCCGCGTCGCGCACTCGCGGGCCAGCACCGCGTGTGCCACCTTCAACCCAGGAGCCCTGGGGCCCGGGCGGCCGGCGCCTTAGGTCTCCTTCTTGATCTTGAACTCCTCGCCCAGGATGGTGGCGATCTCGCCCTGCATGAAGGCCCACGGCACGTTCGAGTTGGCCAGCGGGCACTTCTCACCGCTCGGGCAGTACACCTGCCACACGACAACAATAACAATATAAATAATATAAATAATAATAATAATATAAATACCAATGATGATAATAATATAAATACTAATGATGATATTATAAATACTAATGATGATAATAATATAAATACTAATGATGATAATAATATAAATATATATAAAATATTATAAATACTAATGATGATAATAATATAAATACTAATGATGATAATAATATAAATACTAATGATGATAATAATATAAATACTAATGATGATAATAATATAAATACTAATGATACTATTATAAATACTAATGATAATATTATAAATACTAATGATAATAATATAAATACTAATGATAATAATATAAATAATAATGATAATAATAATATAAATACTGATAATAATAATATAAATACTAATGATGATAATAATATAAATACTAATGACAATATTATAAATACTAATGATAATAATATAAATAATAATGATAATAATATAAATACTAATGATAATATAAATACTAATGATAATATAAACAATAATGATAATAATATAAATAATAATGATAATAGTCTGTTAGTTTAGTTAATGCCTTATTTCACGTGATGAGACTCGGGCCATCACGCCCGCTCTTCCGTCTAAGCACGCTAAATTTCGCTACGCTTCTTTCACCACCTAGCGGAGAAAGGAGGTATTATCTTGGGCGACGAAACAGGTGGAACTCAATTTTGCTCATTTAGGTTTGAGGATCTTTTACATGCAGCAAATCTACTACATGGGACAGCCGGCTTTACTTCCCCTCCGAAGTAAGGCGTACGAAGGATTTGTTCGTCCTTAAAAATCCACGGCTTCGATCGGGTTTGAACCCGCAACAGTCCGATACGCTAAACGTTATACCACCGAATCCGCCGAATAATAATATAAATAATAATGAGAATAATATAAATAATAATAAGTATAATATAAATAATATATTCCCCCTCAGCCGTACATTTCAAAATCGGAAAACAAAATCCTCACCTCAATAGATTTAAGCGTAAACTACCGCGACAGTGCTTCGACCCTCCCTGATCATCACGGACCCGATGTGGCTTCGCACATTTAAAATGCACGAACTCAATGTAATTTATCCGCCAAAAATGTTTCTTAAACAATGCTAACATAATTCAGTGTATCTTCAATGTATCGTACTCGGCTGCTGAGGGCCTTCGGGCCAAGCAGAGATAAATGGAAGGAGAGGGAGGGAGGGAGGGCGAGAGAGAAAGGGAGAGAGGGGACGAGAGGAGGGGAGAGGAGGGAAAGAGAGGGAGAGAGGAGGGAAAGAGAGAGATAGGAGGGAAAGAGAGAGAGGAGGGAAAGAGAGGAGAGAGGAGGGAGAGAGAGAGGGAGAAAGGGAGAGAGAGGAGAAAGGGAGAGAGAGGAGAAAGGGAGAGAGAGGAGAAAGGGAAAGAGAGGGAGAAAGGGAAAGAGAGGGAGAAAGGGAAAGAGAGGGAGAAAGGGAAAGAGAGGGAGAAAGGGGAAAGAGAGGGAGAAAGGGAAAGAGAGGGAGAAAGGGAAAGAGAGGGAGAAAGGGAAAGAGAGGGAGAAAGGGAAAGAGAGGGAGAAAGGGAAAGAGAGGGAGAAAGAGAGAGGGAGAGAGAGGGAAGGAGGGAGAGGGAGGGAGAGGGAGGGAGGGAGAGGGAGGGAGGGATGAGAAAGAAAGAAAGAAAGAAAGAAAAGAACACGGTGAAGGGGGCCTCACCTCCTGGCCCGCTCCCTGCCGCTTGATGGAGTCCCTGGAGCACGGGAAGCAGAACTTGTGGTGCGGCACGGACGGGCACTGCACGAAGTGCGTGTCCTCGAGGCGCTCCTGGCACAGCGTGCACTTGAGCGTGGTGGACGAGGGCACTGGTGGACGCGGGCCCGCCGCGGGCGAGCCGTCCCGCCGCCGCCCCACCGGCGCCGCCGCCGCGCCGCCGCCGCCGCCGCTCGCGTCGCCGCCCGCGCCGCCGCCGCCGCCGCCGCCACCGCCGCCCGCCGCCGCCGCCGCCACCGCCTCCGACGAAGACACCGTCGTGCTGCTCACGTGCCGGCTGCCCGACGATCGGCGACCGGAGGACGAGCCTGCGACAGCACCGCACATCAACATCAACGAGCTCCTACACGCCCCGGCCAGCCCCAGGCCCGCCCCTTGTGCATCAGGGCCTTCTAGTCGCTTCAGATTACTAGATCCATAATTGAAAGGATTGAAGGCGTTGTCATTTCCAACAATATTATCTATTTCAATAATACCAGCATTCGATGGCTGAGCCATCATCAGTTTTCTGCTCTCTGGAAGTCACAAAAACGACTACCAGACAGAATAAAACTGATGGGAAAGCCATCGAAAGCTGCTATTATTGAAATAAATATTGTTGACAATGACAACGCCTTCAATCATTTCAATTATGTAAATGTCAACTACAACTCACCACTAAACCAATATTATTAGATCCAGTGAACCCCCGTGGCACACACAAGATTTTATTTTTACTTGAATTGAATGATTATAATTTACTTATTTACTAATTAACTCGTTAACTTGACAGTCATATTTCCCTCTCATAATTTCCTTTCGTTGTTCCCTCCGTAAGAGAACATGTATCAATATTCAACAGTTTTCATATTGCCCTCGAAACCACAATCATCTCGATTCAGGGAAATTGTGCAGAGTATGTTGAGCTCTATATCCAAGGCAATAACAAGCAGAAACTTATCAGTAAAAAAAAACAAACAATGCATTCACTTGAAATTAACCGCTGCCAGTTATTTCTGTGCACGAAGAAATGAATTTTGTTTTATGGATTGTGAGTGGGGGGGAGGAAGAACTTTCGTTTGAAATAGAGGCTCCCATCCATCTACAGACAAAGGCCTCTTGTTTTTTGCGAGCGCCCCTGTCGCCAACATAACATCGATGATTCAAAACATTGATCTCCAAAATAGAAACGGCGATATGAACAGGCACTTTTTGTAGCAATCGACAGCAATTTCGAGTCTTTGCGCATGCGCAGATGCTTATCAGTGGTTAAGAGTGGTCGACCGATTGCTGTATGCTTCGATGTGCAAAATGACCCTAATAATTTATTGCGATATTTTTGATCATCGATGTTTTTAAAACCGGTTTAGTAACCTCTCACAATTATATTCGTGTGTGTGTGTGTATGGGGGGGCTTAATTTAACAATGGCCACGTTTATTAATTTATAATTCAGAATTACCTGACATGACACAGCTGATCAAAAATGATTAGAACAATGAACACAAGTTTTATTATCTAATTGGTTCAATCGAGTACATTTATCGAAGAAAAATCGTCTCCCTTATTTTTCACCGTTGGGCACCTCGCACTCAAAGAACTTTCAAATAGTTGATAACTGAACATTATTTTGGTTTTTAGTTATTATGCTACTTTATAATTAAACATAAAACATCGAGCACAAGACACCCATGTTTTAAAAAATCGGCTTCAATAAATCGATATCTTAGTAAAAACATGGACTATTAGTCAAGTGGACCCCGTGAAAAAAAAGGGACAGAAATGGCCCTGCAAACAGACTTGGAACATCCTTCTGAAAGCTGAGAAGTCTTGGTTCCATTCAATGAGGACTGTCACCTTCCAAGATGGGAAGGCGCTCTGACTTTTTTCTGGACAAACCTGCACAGCGTATGGGACATGTTTGTAGGAAAAATTCTAGGATGATACGTAAAAGAGAAGCATTACTTCCTCTACGTGCCTAATGACTCTATGAGCCAACAAACCACAATCACTTTAATATACTACTAGAGTAATTTCTAATCAGAATGGTCCTGTAATGACGAAAAGAAACGTATTTGCTTCTACTGACAAATTATTCGATGCCATATCTGTCGCCCTAGAATTCTGTTCCGCATAAAACTAGGAGGCTTCTCCCGGCGGTTTTCGACAGATTTCATGTTCACCCTGCAGCCCAGTGTAGGGTAGAGTTCAGTAGTGCAGTACGGAACTAGATTGTCGTCTCATTGGGTATTAAGTATAGTAACTTTTAGTTCTAACTGAATTATAAATACGAGCCTACATGCAGTAGTGTGTAAATGTGTTATTTTATCGAGGATGATACTTATAGCACAGCCAAGACATATTCTAACATCAGATATGTTTCACAATGAGTTGTAAGAACTTTTCGATCTACATGTTTGTGAATCGTTTTTCTGAGTATTATTATTAAAAATAATTCTCGTGGTTCATGAACTGATATTACAATTTATTTAATTAAGCTAGAAAACAGCAAGGAAGTGCAACGTCTAACATAAATATAAATTTTTAAAACGTGAAAGAAAAAAGCAAATATCTCAGTAAGTCACGAGCAGTATTTATATTGAATGATAAGTGTAAAATTGAAGTTTATTCACTTTGTATTTTTATTCTTTTTTTTAAAACACGCGTGTTCCAGCTATAACGGTCGGTATGCATCATCAAAGTGACCGTGAACCATTTGGATGGGACAGGCCTGGCCTACACTGTGCCGTGAATATTAACCCCTGATACTGGATTCAGGAATAAAAGAAGTAGACAATAACTTTCAACCATTGTTTATTGTCAATATCCACAAATTATATTTACAGAGTGTATTTACACTGTATATTTAAACAAAAATGATCAAATTGCACATTTTTAGCCAGCTTAAAACTTAGTTTTTTCACCAAGTTTTAGACATTGCTTCCGGGTAGTTCGTGAAGTATCAATGAAATCACTTCTGTAGTTCTCACACGAAACTATCCGAAGTTTCACGGGATATTTTGATGAAATAACGAACTTTCTCACTTTTCACAAAACTAGAACTCACTTTTCACACGTTTAAGAGAATTGGGGTCTCGTATAAATTGCAGTGTAGTTTGTTGGCATCCGATGGTTGCCACTTTCAAAATTCTCACTGGACGCAGCCTGAAGTTACACTTGCTCAAAACCCGCGTGGTTTGGTCACACATGGTTCTGCATTCCCGCTATAGATCTTAGCATTTTTTCCAGAGGCAGAAGTTTTTCGTGTTCAATTTTCCGTAATTTCGCGTAAAAGAATAAGCAATTTCGCGTAAATTTAAAAATCGGGCATTTGATTTTTAATTATATGTTTTAACTTAAATATATATCCTCTTATAATTATAAGATATCAATTGACAATACGCCATCATTTTAACGTTATTAAAGCGTTAACTAATGGGTTTTCTGAAAGCAGAGAATGGGCGAAAATTCAAACCTGGTGTAATATTTGTTCTTATAAATCCAAAACTCGGTTAGTTTCTTTCGCTTTTTCAGCGCGCAGATACATGGAGATATCAATTTCTTAACATGGCTTTCGCAGTAATTTCATTTTCATTGCTTTAATTCAACAGTTCAATTCGTCATGATAACAAAAAATAATTTTCCTTTTGAGTTTGTCATTTTTAAAGTCTACACGAAAAAAATCATGCCTCTAATTATCATTGAAGGGCCACATCTACTATTTCCATTTCATAAGTTTCACGCGAAGATCTGATTATTGTGATGACTAAGCTATCTAAACTGCAAATCAAATTAATCAAATCGTCATAATGACACCACACGCCGTCAGCAGGCTTGGCGAAACAGCGCTGTATACCGTTTGGCCATCATAGCCTTGCTTCCCTCAAGAATCAAGTGATTTTAAGTAAAATAAGATATTTGAAGCCCTGAGGAAGGCCACGGTATGATTGGCAGTAAAACAACTTACGACCAGTGTCCCCCAGGCAGCCGACAACATTTAAGGGATTCTAAGGTCACACGACTACCTTTCTAAACCATCACTGCAACTGTCACAGCGCTGGACATGAGGACTTCCGTGCGAAATCACAAAGAGACAAGAATCTGCGTTTCCGACTCTACAAGTGAAGGCAAAAAAAAAGCCTCGCGTGATGTGTATGGTATTTATGAGCCCACACGTTAGGAATGGCTGATCTGAGGGAGAAGGTCATATGTTTGTGAAATAGTCAGAAATTATCAGCAAAATGAACAGTTTTCATGCACCCATTTTGAAAATAACTTTATTCTCATGTTAAAATATTTCATAAACAATTCTGACTTGAAATGACTGAAAATATTTAACGGTTTTTTCTTGTTATTGTTAAAATTCTTTGCTACAAATTTTGCTTTTCGATATATTGAGGATCTGGTCTCTGAAACTATTGCAATTCGATATGCAAAATTTAGAAGGTTTTACAGAGCATATAAAAACCTAAACATAGACCATATTGAAACAATTTGAGCTAATATTTTTTTATTTGAAGCTTTAAACAATTTTGGCTTGTAAGAGAATATTTTGAAAAATTGCTTCGTTGTGGTATTATGGTCTACCTTTTAGGTAATTACGTGCTCTTACAAACCTTCTAAATGTTGTTAATTCACTAGCCAGTTCAGAGAGCATAACATCAATATTTTGAATGGAAAAATGTCCTAAGTAACTAAAATAATAAGTACATTACAGACATTAAAATTGTAATTTTCATTTCCATCAGAATGAAAGCTGCTTCAGAATGCGAGCTTGCTGATTTCCTTATGACCACAAGGGACTGACCGGGGTTGGAGATAGTGGGACCAAGTGCATCCTAGTGCAGTTTTGGCAAACTGCTTCTCGCCTGTGTATCTTGCATTCCTGTGCCACGGGAGCTTGCTTTTACCTCTCAGGGTTGTCATCGGTAGTGGACCGTTTTTTTTTACCTCATTTATTTTCATTAATTATAGTTTCTTATTAACAAACATTATAAAAAATCTCTTATAGCACAGAGAATCATACAATCTGAAGGATTACGAAACTAGTTCAATAAAATAACAATGATTGCTAGGGAGAAATGCGGAGGTGGCGATATATCGTACAAGTATAAAATTGTTTCCCAAAACTAACTTTGGGCTTATACATTTATAATTCTGTTATACAAAAAAAAATGGCGTAAGGAACTCGTTTATCGTATTGCTTTATTGCATTCGTGCGAACATGAAATTCATTCCTAACGTCCTTGTTTTCAAGAAATTCACTTGGCCAATATTAGTTGAATAATACTATTGATTTGATTTGATTTGATTTTCTCGTGTTTCCGGGCACGTTAACTGCTTTGGTCATTAGTTCCTTCGTGTAGTGCGTGTTTTTTCTCGGGATATGCGCGGTGATCTTTCCCCGCTGGATGGCGAGATCCGGCGCCGACCTACCATCGGCTAGTGGGGTTTCCCCTAACCAGGACTCTCCCACCAGCCACCGCCCCAGCCGGGACAAGCTCTAAGCTTACGACCGGTCTCCCGGAATATGTGGTAGTGTAGTGCATGTTAGTGTAAGTGTGTGTCTAAGGGGTGAGGATAGGACAAGGAAAAGGAAGGAAAGATCGCGCGCGGTCCGTGGTTCGTTTGTTAGGGTACGGCTCCGCCATGCGCCTAGTGTTGATCGGAGAATCCACGGAAAGCTATCGATCAGAGCAGCCGGCCGCTAGAATTCTCCTGAATAATACTATTATACTAGGACATTCTCTAGGTAATGTTTGGTTTATTTTGCTAATTCTGTGGTCGCAGAGTACAAATTTGTAAGTCCTTAACTGCCTGTACTTTCGCTTGTGACCACAGAACTGATAGTGGACTGAGTTGAATCTGTCAGAGGTCTTTGGCTGCCCAGGAGACACCCGAACCAACGTTACGTCCGATTTATTGCGGCCTTCCTCAGGGCTAAAGGTAAAGCACGCAAGTGTGTCAGGGGCAACCAAGGCTCTGCTGATAGTGCATTTAGTTGAAACTAACTGCGGTCCTTGGCTGCCCGAGAAACACCGCGTTCCAACGTTTCATATATCGCACTGCGGCCTTCCTCAGGACTAAAGGCAAATGACGCAAGGGCGTCTGGGGAAAGATAAATTCTCTCTCTGTTAGTGGATTTAGTTGAACGTGCCCTTTGTCGCCCCAGTTCCTTTGCTGCCCGGAAGAAACCGCGAGCTCACTTTTTATGATCTACTGCATCCTTCCTCAGGGCGAAAGGCGAAGGCCAGAAGTGTTCCAGGGACAGTCAACGCTCTACTGATAGTGGATTGAGTTTAACCCGACTGTGAATATTCAGGGGTCCTTGTGAATACTTTGCTACCCAGGAAACATCATGCGCCAACACTTCGTCCATCGCACTGCGGCCTTCTGGGGGCGACAAGGGGCCCCCCGGTTTGGCCAGGGAACGTTTTCCATCGCAGGCCTTTTAGGGCGAAAGCAAGGAGGCAAGCACGTTTGGGGCAACAAGGGGCTCTATAGATCGTGGCTTTAGTGGAAGCGTTCTGTGGCCACCCGGGAGACGTTTCATGCGTCGCACTGAGGCCTTCGTCAGGGCGAAACGCGAGTGGCTGGCGCGCCTAGCGGCTGGTGCGCCTGCCGTGCAAGCGCCGCTTACCCGAAGAGTTGGGCGAGTGCTGGGAGCCCCGGGCGGGACCGTCGCCCGCCGCCCGCGCCGCCGCCGCCGCCGCCGCCCGCGCCGCTCGCGCCGCCGCCCGCGCCGCCGCCGCCGCTGCTCGCCCGCCGCCCGCGCCGGGCCCGGGCCGCCGCCGCCGCCGCCGCCGCCACCGCCGCCCGCCGCCGCCGCGGCCGCCGCCGCTGCCGCAGCCTGCGCACACAATTTACCCGACACTCAACACCACGCCCTTCGTTCTCAGGAGGGATTACATACTGAGAGTAGCACAACCCGAACAGCCGCCGCCGTTTAATATCCTTGCACTCGAAAGCCCCAACAGGCAGCAATCAGGAGTTGAGGACACATAACTAGCGAAAGCCATTATGAGGAATTTCGAGTATATTATCGTTGGTTTTTGGTAGATTGGTAACTCACCCACAATACTAGTTAATTCAACTGGAAATAAAATGGCTGAATCGGTGGCGCAAAGGAATGCGCTACTCTCTGTATCCAGGGACTCTAAGGAGGAACTTTAAGCGCCACGTTACACATTAAGAGTCACGTGACGGAACTTCAAGTCATAACGTGTTACCTTAGGCCTAAGGTACGACCTTATGCCTTCGTACATAGTAAACGCCTGTAGCGGGCTCTGCGGTCACCTTTCAAATGGCAAAATGGCCGCCGCCGCAGGCTACACACACACACTTCATTTAATGCAATGTATGCCTTAATTTTCGTAGCGAATCTCAGACCATCAGGCCTGCCCTTCCGTTTGAGCACGCAAGTTTGACAATCTCTTATATGCAGTAAATCTACAACATGGGTCGACCGGCTTTACTTTTCTTCCCAAGAAACGCCATGGGTCAGCCGGCTTTACTTCCGTTCCGAAGAATTTTCAGTGGCAAGTCTCAGACCATCAGGTCTACCCTTCCGTTTGACCACGCAAATTTGAGGATCTTTTATATGCAATAAATCTACAACATGGGTCAGCCGGCTTTACTTCCCCTCCGAAGAACCGCGTACGAAACTTGACATGCGCTCTTCGTTGTTATTGTCTGTCTTAAACTGAAAAATCAGGAACAGCGTGATACAAAACGTAATTCTACATACTTACAATAATAATGTTCTTTGAGTTTCCAGGCAGATCTACTGCTTATTAATCCAAATCCGAAGGTGTATCATTGCTGACCAAATTGCATTGTTATAGACATTGTAACTGGTTTATATAATTGCATTGTTATAGACATTGTAACTGATTTATATAAATTCATATGAGCATTTGTATGCATTGTTCAACATAATAAATTGTTATTTTTTGAAAAATACGCTCAAGCATTGATTTAATCGTATGCAACCACCTGGCTCGGATCACGTAACTAGTATCTACGTGAGGTATCTATGCATTCGTTGATCGCTAAATGGCCTGCGTTGGCTCGCATATGAACCCTCATCTAGTGCACATATCTCATAAAGTCTCCTCGATGCAAGTCACGTGAACATGGCATATGGAATTGGTTCCCAATTGCGCCGGCAGATTGTGCTGAAACTGCTGTCATGCAACATCACGTTTAAGGGCAGCTCTAGTCGAAGAAAAGTGAATCAAGAAAATGAGGTGACAATTTGGAACTATTTGCATTTAGAACGACTCCTGCAATGGCTTTTTTTACGCTTCATGCGACACGTGTCAAAGGACTGGGTCTGAGCGCATCATAGCGTTTTACGACATTCTGAGTCTAAGGAGGAGTGAGGCTAAGGACTGAATGGGCAAGGCACTGCGTAGACAAGAGATGAGCGTGACTAGGGCATGGAGGTGGAGGAAGGGTCGGTAGCTCCGGTGAGGCAAGGCTGATGAGGCAGGGCGGATGAGGCAAGGGGCTGTGCAAGGGTGAGAGGCAAGGGCTGTGAGGTGAGGCAGGGTGGGTAAGGGGTCGTAGCAGGTCGGTGAGGCAGTCGGGTGAGGAGGGCGTGAGGAAGTCGAGGGCAGGTCGGTGAGGCAAGGTCGGATGAGGAGGTCGTGAGGCGGTCGGTGAGGCAAGGGTCGGTGAGGCAAGGGTCCGTGAGGCAAGGTCCGGCTGAGGCAAGGGTCCGGCTGAGGCAGGGTCCGGTGAGGCAAGGAGGTCCGGTGAGGCAAGGGTCCGGCTGAGGCAAGGGTCCGGGTGAGGCAAGGGTCCGGGTGAGGCAAGGGTCGGGATGAGGCAAGGGTCGGGATGAGGCAAGGGTCGGGATGAGGCAAGACGTGTCGTGCGCTGAGGCGGTCCGGCTGAGGATTGGGGTCCGGCTGCGGTAAGGTCCGGCTGGGCGCGGTCCGGCTGAGCAGCGGTCCGCGAGGCGTCGCGCTGAGGCAGGTCCGCGCTGGGCGGGTCCGGCTGAGGCAAGGGTCCGGCTGGGCAGGGTCCGGCTGAGGCAAGGGCCGGCTGAGGCGGTCCGGCTGAGGCCTAGGTCCGGCTGAGGCAAGGGTCCGGCTGAGGCAAGGGTCCGGCTGAGGCAAGGGTCCGGCTGAGGCAAGGGGCCGGGTGAGGCAAGGGTCCGGCTGAGGCAAGGGTCGGGCTGAGGCAAGGGTCCGGCTGAGGCAAGGGTCCGGGCTGAGGCAAGGGTCCGGCTGAGGCAAGGGTCCGGCTGAGGCAAGGGTCCGGCTGAGGCAAGGGTCCGGCTGAGGCAAGGGTCCGGCTGAGGCAAGGGTCCGGCTGAGGCAAGGGTCCGGCTGACGCGAGGGACTGGCTGCGGCAAGGGATTGATTGTCCGAGTGCCCGTGTGCTCACCTGCTGCTGGTGCGCGGCCGCCGCTGCCGCCGCCGCCGCCGCGGCCTGCTGCTGTTGCTGTTGCTGCTGCTGTTGCTGCTGCTGCGGGTGATGGTGCTGCTGGGGCCCCTGGGGCTCAGGCGGTGAGCCCGTGCGGTGGCCCAGGGGCGACCCCGCCCCGTTCAGCGGCATCACCCCGCCGGGGTACCCTGCAACACACCACGCACACTCAGTCTCCGCCGCACAACCACGAGGCAATGCACGGTTATAGCGAACTTCTAACGGCTTTCGTTCACTATATCCGATGTCAGCATTAAACAGAATTTCTACACAATAATTTCATTAATATAGAGATACAGCAAAATCCATTAACAATTGAAAATTTCAATATCTTTATTTGTCCTTAAAAAGTTAATTTTTGTCAATTGTTTGCTTCGAACATTTTTCATCAGAAATTTTTCTAGATCCTTCTGCAGTGTTCGTTTTTCCAACCTTGAATTTTCCCCTTTTTTAAGAATCGTAATGCAGTTACAACATTTCAATGCTTCTTGCACTGTTGGAACACCGCCCCACTCCCCGAAGGTCCTTTTAATCGCCTAATAAACAAAAGAGATCCAAATAATTTTCAGGACTTATGTCCTACGTTCACTAAAGACGAGGTTCAGGTTCACTATAGCCGAATCTTATTATGTTTACTTGCAATGTAAGTGAAACGGGACCAGTGGCCTAAGTTCACTATAACCGGAATCAACTGCACATTCAAAATGCACTTACTGGCCACCAACGCATAACAAAGCATTTCAATACCCCACAACATTGCATTCTCCAAAGGAAAAACTTTTTCCATGATTTCCCTTACACCACTGGAAACCGAATTACGTTTGCTCTCAGCAATAACAAAGTGTATTTCGTTTACATAGTGATGTGCTCAGTTCAGTCACCTGCTGCCATGATTAGTGTCGAAAGTGTACTGACGGTTTTTATGCCTATCCACGCGGGATGGATTCTGCCCCCGGACATCTTTATTTTTTATTTTTATTTTATTTTATTTAGTCAAAAACTGTATGTGACGTATCCTCAGCAGGATACCGCCCCAGCTGGGACAAACTGTTTACAGTTTGCATGATAGTGTTGTGCTTGGATAGGAAGACGAACGAAAGTTCGCATGCGGTTTGCACCCCTCTTTTTTACAAGGTACTACTCCGACATTCGTCAGGTATTGATCTGAGTAACCACGAAAAATTGCTGTTTAGAGGAGCTGTCCGTTAAGATTCTCCACAAGCAGCAGCTGAATTAGACCTCTGTATACGAACATATCGAAAATCAGCCACTGTTGGAACCTTCCGGCCAGAGGCGCTGCTATATTTCGTGATATGCAACGTTCAAACTTGACTTAGAAGTGAACATCAGCTAGCAAGAAGAGCAAAAATTAGTTGGAGCTCGTGCGCATGTTCATATGGATGAACGCGTTACAATATCCTTTCATACAAAAGTGTCTCAAGAAAGCTACTATTTTGAACTGCGACAGAGGTACAAGGACATGTGAATCCACTACACTAAAGATAACGCCACACAATTCGAAAACAGCAGATACCAGTTCTATGTGCAGAAATCAGGCGCTGGCTATAGGCAACCCGTCTTACTCTCGTGTATTACGGTACACGGAGAGCCGCTCCAGAATACCCACGATGCAGGGGCAACGTGTAGAACGAAAATTTCGCTTCCACAGGACAGTCTGATGTATCCACTCTAAACGGGAATTTTCAGTTCTTATTTAAAGCTTCTAATGAACATTTAATTTGCACAGATACTTATGTAATGTTAGGAGCATGTGTTACTTTTTAAAATATTGACGAAGTAGCACGATGAAAGTATTATTTTCATTGAAAGCATCAGAAACGTTTTGAGGAATCAGATGACATTAAATGTCACACTACTCATCGGATATTCCGAAGAGTATTTCATAAAAATCTGCCATTAAGTTCATAGCAACGGTAAGTATTGGCTCTCAGGCTAGGTACGAATCTTGTACTTGTGCGCAGTTTTACTTCTTCAATTTAATACACAACATGAACTCTACGTTTTGTCAACTTATGAAAATGAATCACACAAGACACCGCATTTATAATTAAACATATTTTTCTAGAGCTACAATTTAATATTTTTTAAATCTTCACAAATAATAATTTTAATGATTCATCCATATTCGTAGTAACTGTAAGTAACTGTTAATGTTGAAGCAGTAGTAACTGTTAATGTTGAAATGCAATAAAAGTAGTTGAGAATTTGATAACAGATTGACACAAATGTACCAACTTAATAATGATTTAAATAAATTTCATTTCTTAAACATTAAAGAGTATACTTTTATTGAAATTATTAAACAGGATAGCCACACATTTCCTGGGAAAAATATCCTAGGACATTTTCATTCAATTTTTACTGATAATACTTGTAGAGTATATCAGGATTTAAAAAAAAACTATTTAAGTAGGCCTGATAGAAAACGTCAGCTCTCTGATATCCCCGTGATAAAATAAAAATTAAAAAACAAAACCAAAATTCTCAACAAATAAAAATTGAGTAACTATTTTTTTGCTGGACTAATATTTTTAAGTAATAATATCTAGTTATATAACCGCATAGAACTCTTGCCTGACTTCAAACGATTCTTCTACAAACGCCATGATTATTCCCTGCAATGAAATTCCGTATTTCTTTGCGGTTTTTTTTTCTTTTTTCTTTTTTCTTTTTTCTTTTTTTTTTTCAGAAAATGGAACGGGAGCGTCGTTTAAATCCAAGTATATTTGACCGGGGGCGGTAGCTCAGTGCGTCAACTGATATCACTGCAGCGCCTCTGACCGGGAGGTCCTAAGTTACACTCCCCACGGCAGCAGGATTTCAGACACTAGCTTTCCAGCTAGGTCGAATTCAGCGGCTATATGGAGGAGAATTCTAGCGGACGGCTGCTCTCGGTAGTTTTCCGTGGTTTCCCCGATCAACACCAGGCGAATGCAGGAACTGTACTCCAACAACCACCGCCACCTCCCGAGCAAAAACATTCACTAGATTTACGGAACTGATGACCATAGCAGTTGACGCGCCCGGAATCACTAACAATCAATCAATCAATCCAGAAAGTGGCCATCTGGTAAAGAAATTAATTAAATTATTATTTTATATATATATATATATATATATATATATATATATATATATATATATTGTTTAGGAGCGGCGCTGCTCTCGCATTCCTGGCGTTCCCCGGGTGCGTGCGTGGGTTAAAGCGGCTCGGGGCGGGCCGCGGCGGTGCTGCTTTAAGCGGCAGGACCAGCGATCAATATGGCGGCGGGCGACGCAGGCGCCCCTCGCGGCGGGCGGGTCAGGAGTCGCCGTCGCCTTCCCTCCCCAGGGGCGCTGCGAGCGGGGCGCGCCAGACCGTCTCTAGGCCGCCGCCACCGCCCACGCAATGGCATTGGCGCCCAAACAGGGCCACGCCCCCAACCCCCCCCCCGCCCTGACCCCCAGGAGGCATCGAAGGGCGCTTCGTGCAAGAAGGCGGAACTCCGAAATGGACGAAGGAGAGAGATTTGCGATTTAGTAAACTTGCATGGAACTTTATATATTACTGGATTGATTGTAGTGATGCCGGGCGCATCAACTACTGAGGTCATTGGTCGCGTAACTAGTGCGTGTTTTTTCATTGTGAGGTGGCGGTGGTCTTCCCCCACTGGATGGGGGGATCCGGCGCCGACCTACCGTCGACTAGCAGGGTTTTCCACAACCAGGACTCTCCCACCAGACGGGCACCGCCCCAGACGGGACAAGTTCTAAGCTCCCGACCGGTCTCCCGAAATATCTGGTAGTGTAGTACTTGTTAGTGTAAGTGTGTGTGTAAGGGGAGAGGATAGGACTAGGAAGAGGAAGGGTAGATCGCGAGCGGTCCGTGGCCCGTTTGGTAGGGTACTGCTCCGGCATTCGCCTGGTGTTGATCGGAGAAACCACGGAAAACTACCGATCAGAGCAGCCGGCCGCTAGAATTCTCCTCCAGGCAGCGACTGTACTCGACTTAGCTGAAAAGCTAGTGTCGAAAATCCTGTCGCCGTGGGGAGTGGGAACCTAGGAGTTCCCGGTCAGAGGCGTTGCAGTGGCATCACTTGATGCACGCCTAAATTTGAAAATTTGTGTTAAAGGCATTTCGGAAATAATTCAGAAGCAACTTTTCAAGGTGGTAATCCAGAAATATACGTTCCTACTCAAATTATTGAAATATGTTGACTTGGAAGCAGTGAGACTAGTTGGGACCGGGGAGAAGAACCTGCATAGCCAGTGTCAACATTTAATGGCAGAGACCTCGTCAGGCAATTTTAATGGACATCGCAAAGGAGGAGGGCAAAAACCTCCAGTTTAAGACTTTTAAATTAGATATTTTCTACTTCCGAAACACTGTATGTTAACTGTCAACTGCATCAGTAATTAACAATTATTGACAGCAGAAAGAACTAGATGTGTCATTGTAACTTCTTGCAATTGCTGATGTGTTTAGAGAAGACGTACTCGTCGTCGCTTTCCTTGATTCTCGGAGTCCCACAAGGTAGCAACTTGTGCCCAATGCGCGATTTTTAATTTTGAAAATATATTTCATGCAAAATTGAAAAAGCTAAGGCGGGATAAAAATGAAATGTATTTAAAAAACCTTTCAAATGATAAAAAAAGTATCGGCACTGCACGCGTTGAGGATTGGAGCACCCAGGCGCGATGTACCGCTGTCAGGACCAGCCGCCAAGTGGACGTTGGCAGCCGGTCCCTGCCCAAACACTCGCCCACCCTACCGGATCCACGGCCGAAGCGAACCGGGAGAGGTTGCTCAGGGCATCAACTGGAGTTCTGCAATGCCTCTAGCCGGCAGGTCCTACCGTTACAATCCCGACGATGGCAGGACCCACTACTTACGTAGCTAAGTCCTATTCACCCGCTGCCTGGAAAATTCTAGCGGCCGGCTGCTCTGGTCGGTAGTTTTCTGCGGTTTCTCCGATCAACACCAGGCGAATGCCAGGGCAGTACCCAAACAAACGGGCCAGGGACTGCACGTGATCTTTTCTTCGGTTGGATCTCCGCTGGCCCTTATCACGATTCTTGTAATAAATAATAATAATATTTATTCGCATCTTGTTTTACAGATATCATGCACATTATAGTTTCTTGCAATTTCTAACCATCAATAACCAGTTCTGAAGGTTATTATCTTATCAACTTCTAAGTGTTTTTTTGTGAGACGTGTCCTTTTTAATAATATTCTTTTTTTTAATTCCAATCCAAGTTTTTGTGATCCCGCCGACCGGCCGGTCGCTCCGGTTCTTCGCGCCGGTTGCCCGGACCCGAATCGCCCCCCCCCTCCGCCGGTTCCACCGGACCCGAGCGGGGCGATTATTTGGCGGGCGGGCGGGCAGTGGCCCGGCAAGAGGCGAGGCTGGTGGCGCCGCGCCCGGGGCAAACGGGAAACGGAACGGCCCGGCGGCCCCGCACCCTGCACACAATCGCCGTTTCGGCGGCAGGGGCGGGCGCCGCCGATGCTTCATGCACGGCGGCGAGCGTGCTGCTAAATACTACTTCAAGTCCGGGACTTAAATACTTCGCCAAAATACTTCAAATTTAGTGAAAATACTTCAAATTTGCTTAAATACTTCGCCAAAATACTTCAAATTTAGTGCTTAAATACTCGAAAATACTTCAATTTAGTGCTTAAATACTTCGCCAAAATACTTCGTATTTAGTGCTTAAATACTTCGTCAAAGTACTTCATATTTAGTGCTTAAATACTTCGCCAAAATACTTCATATTTAGTACTTAAACACTTCACCAAAATACTTCTATTTAGTCTTTAAATACTTCGCCAAAATACTTCATATTTAGTACTTAAAACTTCCCAAAATACTTCATATTTAGTACTTAAATACTTCGCCAAAATACTTCATATTTAGTACTTAAATACTTCGCCACAATACTTCATATTTAGTGCTTAAATACTTGGCCAAAATACTTCAATACCCGAAAGTATAACAAAAACATTTCGGGCACATCTGTGTTCCACGAACTTTGAAATTAAGGCAATAAAATGTATGAATTTTATTTTTATGAAAGTATTTTAAGTACTTATTTTTTTAAATACGTCTATTTTATTTAAATAAAACTAACGTATTAAATCTCCAAAATGCATATCCAAAGAATTCAAAAATAGTTTTTCAAATACAAAGTATTTACAGTACCTATTTCAAATACAAGTATTTAACAACTGCCCAGCCCTGATATCAGTTAATTTATGATGTACAGGATACGATGTACATGGATACAAGAGTTTATTGATAATTGTGTGATGTGAAGAACTCAGATACTGCACACAGTTATTGCAGAATTCGTGAAGGCTGTTTGTGTTAAAATATTTAATTTATTGCAGTGTTATACGATGCTATTTCTACTTGGAGCTCTTTATTAGCGTGCAATCTAGTTTTTGGAAAATCATTTTAAGACGTTTTGTTCAGGAGCAAATTTGTTACTGAAGGCCAATTGTTTTATAATAATAATAATAATAATAATAATAATAATAAACAACTGAGATGAAAACTTTTCAGACATCCGCGGAGCAATAAACAAAGTCTACACCAGGGGCGGATCCAATCAACCATTTGGGATAGAGGGATTTTTTGTTAAATAATAAACATATGTGTTATTATATTGTACATTATTTTTGTAGAGTATATAGGATATTATTTTTTATACAATGAGATAATTTAAAAAAATCCGCCATCGATAAGCCGCCATCCTGATTGAGGTTTTCTGGGTTTACTCAATCGCTTAAGGCGTATGCCGGGATGGTCCCTAGTTTTGCACTCCCAGACGTAAATGTACAGATTTCCCTCCCCTCTTATATGTTACTACTCTGTATAAATGTAAACTCAGTGGTTAGGCGGAAGAGCAGGCCCATGGCCTGAGCCTCGCCATTAATAAAGACATTATTATTATTATTATTATTATTATTATTATTATTATTATTATTATTATTATTATTCTAACAAAAAATATTTCAATCAATTTTGCCAAATAAAAGGAGGTAACAACTGAAAACGCCTTTTCATTTTGGTCCCCCGCCACTGGCCTGCATGGTCCGTCACACCAGGCCCCCCTCGCAGCCGCACACACACACGCACACGCGGACACGGATGCAGCAGCGATCGACGCGCCGGCGGCGGCGGGCGGGGGAAATTCCCAGCCCGTGGCGCTCCTAGCGGCGGCGCGCGCAACCCGCCACGACGCGACGCGAAGCGAAGCGGCCGCCATGTTATGTCAGCGCGCCATGACATCACCGTGACGTCACGGACCCGCTGCGCCGCCGCGGCCACGCTTATCAGCTGACGTGACGTCACGCTTCACCTCGCCTCGCCACGCAGCCGAGGCGTGTTCGTGCGGAAACGAGGGAGGCGGCGGCGGCGGCGTCGAGGCCAAGATGGCGGCGGGGCGGGCGTCCTCTACTCGCTCAGCTGGGACGGCTGGCTGTACACGCGCAGCCAGTGGCCTTCGGAGCAATTTGCGCCAAATTCACCTCGTGAAACCTTCAGCATCCTCTACCAGCATACAGAGGTGTGCAAATTATTAGACTAAAAACGTAGATTTTAAATTTATGAATTTATTTCCACACAATATGATTTCTGTTACATAGGAATTGTTTTTAACATTTCGTGAACATTCCCTTTTTTTATTTGTGAGCATTTTAATTCTCTTGCGTATCGTCCTTAGTGCCATACACCGCATTTTGTTGTTTGGATCGATTTGCAATATCTCTTTCAATTTTACCACCAGACCTCCACGTGTTGTAATCTTACTCTGTTATTTAACCTCCTCGCTTAGCAATATTAGTATGTTGACTCACGCGTAATGCCTGGTGTATTACGATGTAAAGCAAAGGATAAGGGCTAGCTTTTTAAGTTAGGACCCAATATTCAGTTTTAAAACAATAATTGACTCAGTCCGGAATGTTCGCATAATTCCAACTAATCATCTATATAAGAGAACCATTGTAGAAATAACGACCGTTAATAAGTAGTAGGATATGGATCACGGGATCGGTCAATTAATGAAATACATTAGTTTGCCAACGCTTCGGAATATTTAATTCCTTCATTTGTAAGCCCTGATGAAGGAATTAAATATTCCGAAACGTTGGCAAACTAATGTATTTTGACCGATAATTTAATTGACCGATCCCATCCTACTATATAAGAGAAAGTGTGCAATATGTCTGCAAGTAACTTGAATCTAGAAATACCAGTTTAGAACTGACGCAGGTTTTGATTTGTAGAGCTGCTCTAAGGAAGTGTTTTCGAAAGCAGTTTGTTTTCGAATGAACGTATTAGTCATCTTGCTACGTATCGTCAGTATGGAAACGTTTCACAAAATACTATTAATAAAATTCACATCTACGAAAACACGTTCCTCTGTTTTTCTTCGTTTGTGCTATTTGTAAGCCAGACAACTTTAGCTTCGGTCTTAAGGTAACGACTTTTGGACATGTAATTAAAAGAAGTTCGCATGCAACAGAAAAAAAATATTTTAATTCACGAATGAGACAATTTAACTCCGAAACCCTCAAAGAAACAGCTGTTTTCAATTTCATTGATGGATTTCCAAAATCTATTTAGTCTTCAGAATCAATATTGCTCTACACATTAAATGGTATTTTAAATTACATTTTTTCCTGTTCGATGGTCAGAAATATTTTCAAGTATCATTTTAATAAAATAAATATTACAAAATTTCTTCACATTATACTTCACGGTATCTTCAGCGTCTTGTATTTTACCAACGTTTTATTGCCTAAACAGCGAGATATTATTGTGTAATTGATTTAACTGACAATAAACAAATGAAGAGGCATTTGATTTTATCAATAGCATCTCTACACTAGGCGGTGGCATGTTGCTATCAGGGTCAACACAAAAAAACTGTTACAAGACTAATGTATTCAAATAGTCCTCAATATAACAAAACATATCAGTTCGTTCACGAAACGTTTCGGAAACTAGTACAAGAAAGTGAGCCTTCAGCGTGCGAATGAAATATCGGAGGAGATAACGATAGGAGCCAAGAAAGACGTGCCAAAGACACGTACGAGTTGCGTTTATTATATTTTTGGACAAAATCATGGAAAATGTGCAATTATTACACCATGAACCATTCTCAATAAGCTAGGTAGCAGCCACTTTGATTCATGTTGCCCCAGTGTTTTTTATTATTTTTTTCTCTTTCTTCTCTTTTTCACTTCACACTATCGAGTCCCTTCATACGGACAAGACTGCCACATATGTACCGCAAGGTAACTCTTTGCAATCAATAAATAGTGAATGTAATACAAGTTTGCGCGAAAGTACGTTGAAAACTGTATTAAATTATAAACGACAGTCGACAGGATTCCGACATCGGATTCTTCAACAATCGATGACAGAAATTTTTTGGTTGAAAGGCAATTTTTAGACCAGCACTATTGCGTGTGTGCCCTTTAATCCCGGACTGCGCATTTGTTCTCACACAGTGCCTGCGAGAGAGAGAGAGAATGTTTGCAGGTCGGGAAGGGGGATTTTCCGTCGCAGGATCTCAGCACGTGCTGCCGTATATGCAACCTCATTGTCGCCGCCATGTGTGTGTGTCCGTGTGCTACACACGTTCGCAAAGAGCCAGGAATAGCTGCGAAGACGCCCCCGCCAGCACGCAGCGCGTGAAGGAGACCGCTGGCAACGACACACACACACACACACACACACACACACACACACACACACACGCACCAGCGACACCAGAGGAGAATCCTAGCGGCCGGCTGCCCAGCTCGGGACTTTTCTGTGGATTCTTCCATCTAAATCAGACAAATGCCGGAGCAGCACCCTAAAAAACGAGCTAGAGCCACACACATCGCGAGCGATCTTTCCTTCCTCTTCCTTGTCTTCTGTCTCCCTCCCTCTCTCTCCCTCTCCCTCCCTCTCACTCTCTTACACACACACACACGCACGCGCGTACTACACTAGGCTAATATCGGTTTCAAATTCTAGTAGTCGAGACATCAGCCAAATCGATTGGGGAATATCAATTTTTGAGAAAATCGGCTGAATGGTTTAGCCGCTAGCGTTGTTCACAGACGGACAGACAGACAGACAGACAGACAGACAGACAGACAGACAGACAGACAGACAGACAGACAGACAGACAGACAGACAGACAGACAGACAGACAGACAGTTTTGCCGTCATTCGACGTTTCAGTAACAAGGACCCCCAGAAAACAGATTCTGCCTACGCCACGTGATAGAGGATTTTTTTCTAAATTTAGCAACTAGATTTATCAACTTTTTCTTTCCAAGACCTTGTAACAGGAGTTTTTCTGCCGAAAATTTGTCGTTTTTTTCGCGCAGCATTACATCACTTTCTCCCTACTCCGTAGCGGGGAAGTAAAAAGGATAAACGTCAGTTGTATTTACCCGTTCTAAAAAGAACGCCAGCAAAACGTGTGTCAGAAATCACTCGTTTTTCTACTTCTTGTTTCGTTTATCCATGTCTATATATTCTCTCTCTGCCGTTTTTCACGCAGCATTACATAAATAGAATCGTTTATTTCAGAAACCCGTCAAACGCCAAAATGTCACGTCGAGAAAATTGAGAAAAAGTGTCCAAGGTTTTCCGATTTCAAAATATTTTTTTAATATTAAATCAGTTAATGAATATTTTTCAGGTCAATATGGAATAAGCGATGTGTCTATCCTCATGAAACAATATTCCACCGCTAAAGCGCATTTTAAATTTCGGCGTTTGACGGGTTTCTGAAATAAACGATTCAATTTGTCTCCACTGCGTACGCGGTAGCGAGAAAGTAAACTGGACGCAAAGAGCACCTCGTGGGCCCCCACATGCATGACTCACCGCCGCCCCTCGGCCCGCCCGCCCACGAGGGGCGATTTCAGGCGGTGAAAGCGGGCGGGGGTGACGCACTTCCAACGCCCCCTGGCAGAGATTGATCGCACCGGGAGCGGTGGCTCAGTGATGCCACTGCAGCGCCTCTGACCGGGAGGTCCTAGGTTCCCACTCCCCACGGCGGCAGGATTTTGACACTAGCTTTTCAGCTAGGTCGAATTCAGTCGCTGTCTGGAGGAGAATTCTAGCGGCCGGCTGCTCTGATCGGTAGTTTTCCGTGGTTTCTCTGATCAACACCAGGCGAATGCCGGAGCAGTACCCTACCAAACGATCTTTCCTTCCTCTTTCTTGTCCTATCCTCTCCCCTTACACACACACACACTAACATGCACTACACTACCACACATTCCGGGAGAACGGTCGGGAGCTTAGAGCTTGTCCCGGCTGGGGCGGTGCCCCGCTGGTGGGAGAGTCCTGGTTGGTGGGAAACCCCACTAGCCGACGGTAGGTCGGCGCCGGATCTCGCCATCCAGTGGGGGAAGATCACCGCCATCTCCCGAGAAATAACATGGACTACACTAACGGGACTAATGACCGACGCAGTTGACGCGCCCGGAAACACGAAAAAAAAGATATTGATCACGCACCTCCCCTCCCACTGCGCGTGACCACACGAGCGCCTTCAACAAGTCGAAGTGCCAAGAACAGCCGCCGTGTCAAGTGCATTCTTCCGGCATAGGCAGATAGACCGAACGCAGGTTAACGCTTCAAAACGTTCAATGCGTGCGGGAGTTACGGAGAGTTTTACTAGTGATTCACATTGTTTCCTATTCTCCCTAAAAATAATTTTGAAAGATTTGATTCACATTGTTTTCTGTATTCCCTAAAAATGATTTTGAAAGAAATGATTCACATCATATCAAAAAGCAATGACAACAGGCATGCCAGTGAATGAAGTGTAGAGACAGGCTGAATCCCGGAAGTAGTGAATTTCAAAAAGCCCGCGTTGATTGTTTTTTAAAACTAACAATTTTATATTGTTATTTTTAATGTTAATTCTAATTTTGTTGATAGTTTCCTTGTATCAGAAAACTAATGATGATGGCTAAGCCATCGAAAGCTGGTCTTATTGAAATAAATAGTATTGTTGACAATGACAATGACGCCTTCAATCATTTCAATTATGTAAATGTCAACTATAACTCACCACTAAACCAATAACAAATCAAATGTTTGGATAGCAGCTGAGTGGGCAGGTGAGAGGGCCATGGGTCGCCCGGTCCGCTGTTTCCGTGGGCCTTCCCCGTGGCTGAGCCCGACCCATCACCGGCCGATGACTGCGTGCCGCTTACCCAACGGGTTACGAACCGCTCTGCAGCTCTCGGGAAAGCCCGAATGCCGTTCGTTCGCAGAATTTGTGGCTTCGTCGCGGAGGAAACTGGGCAGTGGCCGACCTCCCGGGCGCGCGGGCTGCTTTCAGCACTACACACATCCACGTGGCACTGCGTGGAGTCCTCCAGACCTCTGCCGTTCAGGTGACACCACCCACACACATGGGAACCAATGTATGCAGCACTCCATACGTTCCTCTGTACATCTGGCGGAATAGCGGGTTACGCTGTCACATGGATTCATCGATTACTGTTCCGGCGTCGACAGCTACGGTCATAAATCCCGTAAGGGTAGTGAGTAATTGAAACATGGGATTGATTGATTGATTTTTCGTGTTTACGGGCGCGTCAACTGCTTTGGTCATTAGTCCCGTTAGTGTAGTGCATGTTTTTTCTCGGGAGATGGCGGTGATCTTCCCCCGCTGAATGTCGAGATCCGGCGCCGACCTACCGTCGGCTAGTGGGGTTTCCCCCTAACCAGGACTCTCCCACCAGCGGGGCACCGCCCCAGCCGGGACAAGCTCTAAGCTCCCGATCGGTCTCCCGGAATATGTGGTAGTGTAGTGCATCCTATTTTTATAGAGCGTAAGATACAAGGAAGAGGAAGGAAAGATCGCACGCGGTCCGTGGCCCGTTTGGTAGGGTACTGCTCCGGCATTCGTCTGGTGTTGATGAGAGAAACCACGGAAAACTACCGATCAGAGCAGCCGGCCGCTAGAATTCCCCTCCAGACAGCGACTGAATTCGACCTAGCTGAAAAGCTGGATGGCGAGATCCGGCGCCGACCTACACAACAGTTGCTGAGTTTTCCCCAACAACGTATCTCCCACCAGCGCGGCACCGCCCCGGCCGGGTCCACTTCGAAGCTCGAACCACCATGTATAGTGCATCAAATGTGTGTATGTGTGTGTGTGTAAGGAGAGAGGATGGCGCGTGAAAGAGGAAAGAAAGATCGCGCGCGGTCCGTGGCCCGTTTGTTAGGGTACTGCCCCAGCATTTGCATGGTGTTGATCGGAGAAACCAGGGAAAACTACCGTTTAGATCAACACACGGCACGATACTTGTTTCCTATTCGCAACATTTCTCCAATACTATTAAATTTTTTGATTAGCGATAAAACAACGTACAAAATAAACTTAAATTAGAACCTTGACTACACAGAACATTTATTAAAAAAATTAAAATGACCGTTAAATTTAAGACAGAAGGTACATTAAACTAATATTGACGTGTTAAATATCACATTAGAACCAGAACATTTTACAAACATAAGTTTCATCATATTTAAAACATGGATATTTTAAATATCGATCGTTTTTGTCGGTTTTCGAAAACCTTCCGTCGAATCGATGCATCAATGTTTTGCTCAAATTCCCATCACTAGCCGTGCCTGCGGGCCTCGGCGGGGCTGGGACGAGGAAGACCGCCGCTCGACCCCCCTCCCCCCGCCCCGTGACGTCACCCCACCAGTCCCGAGGCGCCGAGCGCCGCGTGCTAAATAGCAGCGACGTGGACGGGGCGGAGGCGGAGGCGTTGGCCGCGACGGGAGCAAGAACTATTCCTGGCCTTCCCCCACCCCTCCGCCCCTAGAAACCCCCGGGCGCAGTCACCCTCCCCCCCCCAAGTGGTCGGCCCCGCGGGGAAGGGACTGCCTACACAAAAGGCCTTTCCTCTATTACCTTCTTTGATTTGACAGTTGACTAAAATATTTATTTACATTAGAAGTATGTAATTCTTTAAAAATAATATTGTGTAGTATCATCAGCACACTATAATAATAATAATAATAAAATATAAAATAATAATAATAATAATAATAATAATAATAATAATAATAATAATAATAATAATAATAATAGTGAATTGCCTTATTTTACGGGCTATCAGGCCCGCGTCTGACCACGCAATTTTCGTAATGCTCCTTCCACGATCTAACGGAAAAAGAAGGTTTTATGTTGGGTGACGAAACAGGCATTTGAATTTAGTTCAGAAGCTTCTTTTAGGCTTGATGATATTTTACATGCAGTAAATCTACTTCATGGGACAGCCGTCTTTACTTCCCCTCCGAAGGAACGCGTACGAAGGATATTTTCGCCCTTAAAAATCCACGGCTTCGATCGGGATTTGAACCCGCAATACGTGATCCTGACGCTCATACACGCAAGCTTGCGGACTCCTACGCACACACTAGCGTCTCGCGTCAAACGTTCGAGGACCAAAGCTGCCCTTTTAAGGGCCTTTATAGCCTCGCGGAGGCTTCGTCGCCACCCGCCGGGTCTTGCGACCCATCTGGCACAAGTGTGACGCGTACCCTTTCGAACTGCACCCTGGGCTCCGCCTCTTTCACTTCCTGCCCATCGCGATGCGTTCTATAGAACGATTTTCCTAAGGATGAGCAAAGTGACAGCTAGTGCTGGCAACATAACTGACGATTCTGTGGTCGTTGTCCCCTCCAGCCCATTAGACTCCCTTCCCGCATTCCTTTGTTTGCAGTTGGCAAACTTGTAAATGGCTTCGACACTTCCTTTTGTGACGACCTCGTCCGACGAAAATATAGTGCGCTTTGAGAAATAATTGAAATTAGGAAGTGCAATTTTATGCGCTCTTCTGTAAAAATTCTTTTTTTTCTATTGAAATTATATTGAATTTACTTTTTGTGTGATAAATATTATGCATATTTTAAAATCGACGTGCGTACTGGTTAACGTGTTTCCGTCTATTGTGCTGTTGTGTGGCGAGCTGCGATTGAGAGCTTTCTATTTACATTCGTAGCAGTTTTCTTTTACTGATTGTGAGAGCATGTTAAGAGATTTTCCACATACGTAATTAAATTTAAATATTTCTCCAACTCGCCTACGTGCATATATTTAAGCGAAACTCTTAGATTTTTGTATAGGGGTGTTTTCACAGGAGCCATTAGCACTTTACGAAGGGGCGTGACCAGAGAGTATAGGGCGTGACTGAACAGCTGTCGCGGAGGGATACTTCTCTGAAATACACGTTATGTTCACTTGTCTTCGCGAACTGTCACTTTGGCTCATCCTTAAGAAAATCGCCCTGTAGCCTGGCGGAGGCTGCATCGACACCCACCGGGTCTTGCGACCCATCTGGCACAAGTGTGACGCGTACCCTCTCGAACTGCACCCTGGGCTCCGCCTCCCTCGCTTCCTGCCCATTGTGGTGCAAGTACTAATTACTACCGCACCATACTACAAGTATGAATGAGTGGGTAAATGGAAATAAAAAAAAATTATCAAGGCTATACAAATAAGAAACATTAAAAGACAATTAAAAGCACGAACGTTATCTTAGGTTGCCGACCAATTCGCTTCGCTTCATCCATTTGTCAAGTTAGTATTAAGTTAGTAAGTAAGCACTGCCCTCTTCTCTGCCGCAAAAGCCAACGAGCGCATGTACCACAACCCACGCAATAAACTACCTCTCTGCCAGGGCTATAGAACGATTTTCCTAAGGATGAGCCAAAGTGACAGTTCGCGAAAACAAGTGAACATCACATGTAAGTATTTCTCCGCCGCGACAGCTGTTCAGCCACGCCCCTTCGTAAAGTGCTCATGGCTACTGGGAAAACATCCCTATGAGGTCAAAGAGTTTCGCTAAGGTATATGCACGTACGCGAGTCCGGGAAATATTTAAATTTAATTTCGTATGTGGAAAATCTCTTAACATGCTCTCACAATCAGTATAAGAATACTACCACGATTGTAAATAGAAAGAAAGATGATTTTAAGCCGGAAACACGTGCACCGGTACGCATCTCGCATTCAAGTCTCAGTTTTAAAATAAACATGATATTTCTCACACAAAAAGTAAATTCAATATAATATATACAGAAAAAAAGAACTTTTACAGAAGAGCACATTACAGTGCACTTCCTAATATCAATTATTTCTCGCGTCGCACTATATTTTTGTCGGACGAGGACACCACAAAAGGAAGTGTCGAAGCCATTTACAAGTTAGCCAACTGCAAACGAACGAATGGAGGAAGGAAGTCTAATAGGCTCAACGACCATAGAACCTTCAGTTATGTTGCCAGCACTAGCTGTCACTTTGGCTCATCCTTAGGAAAATCGCTCTATACCGGCGGGGCGAAAGCAAAAACGCATTCTCCTCGTGCCCATCGCCGCGTGCGTGGCCGCGCTCGGTTGCGAAGCACGCCGCCGTTCCTGGAAGCAGCCGCGTCGCGCGTGGGACGCCCGCGTTAACGCAGCGCCGCGTCAGCCCCGGGAACGCGGACTTTGCGCCGGCGGAAGCGCAGTCCACGACGCAGCACCCGACGCAGCAACAGCGTCGCCTTGCACACGCCCCGCCAACACGCGCCGCTCGCCGCCACGCACCGCCCGCGGCTGCTCTAGTTTAGTTTAGTTAACGCCGTATTTTATGGGCAACGGAAAACTTACGCACACGCAATGGTAGAGCCAGTGGAAAGGGATACACAAAACGCCTAGAACTTCCGTTTATTACCTTCTTTCATTTGACAAAGTTGAATTAAATATTTATCTATTTTACAACTATGTAATTGTTTAAAAAATAATAGTGTAGTATCATGTGTATACTATAATAATAATAATAATAATAATAATAATAATAATAATAATAATAAGTTAAAGCCTTATTTTACGGGGCGAGAGTCGGGCCATCAGGCCCGATCTTCCGTCTAACCACGCAAATTTTTCTACGCTCGTTTCACCTACTAGCGGAGAAAGGAGGTATTATCTCGGGCGACGAAACAGGCGGATCTCAATTTTGCTCAGAGGCTTCTTTTATGCTTGAGAATCTTCTACATGCAGTAAATGTACTACATGGAACAGCCGGCTTCACTTCTCCGAAGGAAGGTGTACGAAGGATATTTTCTGACCGACCTTCTTCCGACCGAAGCGTTGAGTCGGTACTCGCTCTTAGCCACCTCAGCCATCCAGGTCGGCCTTTTAGGTAATAATATTACAATATTCTATTACCTATATTATCAAAACGGGGTAAATTTTTCGTTGAAGTCCAGCGACCTCATTCGCTGTATAGAACGATTTTCCTAAGCATGAGCCAAAGTGACTGTTCGCGAAAACAACTGAACATCACATGTATTTCAGAGAAGTATCCCTGCGCCGGAACAGCTGTTCAGTCACGCCCCTTCGTAAAGTGCTAATGGCTCCTGTGAAAACATCCCTATGCTGAAGTCTAAGTTTCGATGAGGTATATGCACGTACGCGATTCCGGGAAATATTTAAATTTAATTACGTACGTGGAAAATCTCTTAACATGCTCTCACAATCAGTAAAAGAAAACTGCCACGAATGTAAATAGAAAGAAAAATAATTTTAAGCCGGAAACACGTGCACCGGTACGCATCTCGCATTCAAGTCTCGGTTTGAAATAAACATAATATTTATGAAACGAAAATTAAATGTAATATAATGTTTGTAGAAAAAAGAATTTTTACAGAACAGCACATTACACTGCACTTCCTAATTTCAATTATTTCTCGCGGCGCACTATATTTTGGTCGGACAAGGACACGACAAAAGGAAGTGTCGAAGCCATTTACAAGTTAGCCAACTGCAAACGAACGACTGCAGGAAGGGAGTCTAATGGGCTCGAGGGCACAACGACCACAGAACCTTCCGTTCTGTTGCCAGCACTAGCTGTCACTTTGGCTCATCCTTAGGAAAACCGCTCCATAGCCACAGACGTGCCATGTGCTGGCTTCCCCCAACGCGCACGGGCGCTCTGAAAGTGGCCACGTGCCCGCGTGTCCCGAGCGCAGGATGTCAGCGCCTGCAGTGCAGCACGTGGAACGTGGCAGCAGAGGGCAATCGCCGGTGCATCCGTTTGCGCAACGTCCCACGCCCCCCTCCCCCTCACGGGAAGCACGCTCCGATCGACCCACCCCACCCCACCCCACACGGGCACGCGAAACGCGCAGACAGCCGCGCTGGAAAGCGCCGGCGAAGCGGTATCGACCCGACAGGAGTAAAATAGAAAATATTCGAATCAAAAGAAATCGAACAGATAGGAATGGAATTGAAACGAATCGAACCCAAAGCAATCGAATCGAAAGAAACCGAATCGAAGAAATTGAACCGAAGGAAACTGAATCGAAAGGAATCGAACCGAAATAAAGCAAACCGAACCGAAAGGAACAGAACCATTTTGAAAAGAACCAAACCGAAAAGAATCGCTCGAACTGATGAAAACCACCAACCAAAGAACTGAATGGAATGGACTGTGACTCACGAATCTTGCCGATAGAAATGACAATTGAATTGGCGTGTAAAAAAATTTGACCGAATCGAATTTCAATTAACGAAAAAATTCAAACGCAATCGGAACAGAAAACTAAGTGAATTCATCCGAATCCAAAGGAATTCTAGCCGAAAGGTATCAACCCGCAACTAACCAAACTGAAACACAGTTGAAACGAAAAGAATAACCTGACAGGGAAACGAACCGAACTGCAAAGATCAGCAGCGGTGTAAAGCGGAAGTGAAGAGAACGGAAAAAATCGAACAGTTTATTGGCGAAGTGTCGTATCTCCATTAAACACAACTTTTCAGGAAGGGAAAGGTTTCAAATTCACTGGTAATGCAAGACGAGATTCACCGGTTTTCGGATATCGTTTAACAGACAGAAACGCCATTCTTGATGACATTAGGTAGTATGATAGAAAAGATCTTGATTGATTTATTGATGAAAGGTATTGATCCGTAATACTCGAAAACGAACATGAAGTTACGTCAGTTTGCAAATAGGGTCTTCCATTAATTTCAGTAACGAATACTTACGTGATATATACGAAAATATTCGAAAGCGAAATTGTTACCTACAAGACATTTATTTGCAATTCTTTGTTTTTATGTTTTAAAGGAAACATTGGATTGTTTTAAACAATTCTTTTACAAAGCGTCCATGTAAGAACAAGATTGGTAATACTACCGAATCTAAAACGAAGTGAACTGATTGATTCCTCCAGACACGTCAACCGCTTTGGTCGTCAGTCCCAAAGTGTAGCGTACGTTTTATCATCATCCCCCACCAGCTAGCCCCAGCCGGGACAAGCTCTAAGCCTCCGACCGGTCTCCCGGAATATGTGGTAGTGTAGTGCATGTTAGTGTAAGTGTGTGTGTAAGGGGAGAGGATAGGACAAGGAAGAGGAAGGGCAGATCGCGCGCGGTCTGTAGCCCGTTTGGTACGGTTACTGCTCCGGCATTCGCCTGGTGTTGATGGGAGAAACCACGGAAAACTACCGATCAGAGCCAGCCGGCCGCTAGAATTCTCTAGACAACGACTGAATTCGAGCAGCTAGTCCTGCCGCCGCCGGGAGTTGAACCCCGAGCACCTCCCGGTGAGAGTCGCTGCAGAGACCCGAGCGATGCTGGCTCGGAGCCAAAGCGAACCGAAGCGCTGGAAGTGGGGCGCGCCTTGCAGGCCCCGCCTCCCTGGCGCCCCACGCGGTGTTATCGGGCAAACAGCGACAGCAAACAGATCGGCGCTTTCGCGGCACTGCCGAGCCAGCCACCCGCCTCCCCGCCACCCGCAGCTCACGGCGAATAGCAGGGCCAAAATGGCCGGTTCACCTCAAACACAAACTACACTGTCAGAAATGTCTCTATTACTGAAATATTGTCTCTATTAATGAAAATAAATGAAAAAAATGAAATAATTAATGAAATAATTTCTGTATTAATGAAATATTGTCTCTATTAATGAAAATAAATGAAAAAAATGAAATAATTAATTAAATAATTTCTGTATTAATGAAATGGACATGGCAGTAATTATCATGAACGCACGTTAAATTTAATGTACACATGTAGCACGTCACACAGTTTGGACATAAAATATAATAAAAATGTACATTAGGATGCAATACTAAAATCGTTATGGTCTTATCTGGAATGAATGATCTTGATGGTGATATGAATACATGACATGAATGATGAGAGGTAGAGCAAATGAGAGAACCTCTACATTAAATCTACACTGATTTGAACACATGCCTTAAAATTAATTGACAAATATATTAAGCTCTTTTTAATGTTCAATGTACGTTTAATTTTCATGAACAATAGATTAATCTACATTAGATTTAACGACATTTCTGACATTGTACTAATCTCCAACATGTACTTTAAAGCAATGCTTGTTGGTGTTAATTTGTATTATGTACTAACGTCCATGGATTAGGCCCAATCAAACAATCCGTTTACGAAATAGTGATTACATTTTTTTGAAGGAATAAAACACGTTTAGAAAGCTATTACAACTTCCTAACTTTATTTCGAGATCACTTGAGGAATGTGCATTAGCTTTCAAAATGTGTTTCATACCTTTAAAATATTTTGATGTTGTGAACGCATACGATAACACTATCAACGATTTCAACGTTTCTTATCGTTTGCTTGATTGTCCCTAATCCAGGAAGTTCACCCACAACAAAACAAAGCTACAATACGTAATTAGTTTTCCCCTATTCCCTGAAGCGCTACCAGCCAAAGCTCTTATGTATTCGCAATACGCATTACGTCAATTACACAAAAAAATGGCGTTCATGAATTTTCACACTGCCAATGTTGAAAACTACACTTAAAACTTTTTGTAGAAATAAAACTTAACACCTTTCACGAGGACTTTCTTATTTCGTTTATTTAATACACACAATTCCGAAGGTACTGTCATGTTCAGGTGTGTTGTGGTTTTCTCTGGACTGATGTGAAAACATCTATTTGCGCTACTTACGAATGCAAACTCAGCTACAATTTTGACTCGTTCCACAACATCGGATGAACGAGTCGGAATGCAATCGGGCTAAGCCTTCTCAGGTAATGAGGTGTGAAAGGGGATTAGCTGGGAAGGGAGAGGGAGGGAAAACTGCCCCATGGATGCAGTCGGGCGATTCCCCAATCGCCCCTGACACTCGCTAGGAACACAAGCCAAGGAACCGGACGAGCAAACCCAGGCGAGTGTGAAGATATACACATGTCTGGTTTTTGCTCGTCTGGTAGGATAGCACTCGCCAACGCCGAGAGGTAAACCACTTTATTTCCTGTCCGGCCCAGATGGCTCACCACCGCATCGTCAATACCTTGCAACGTCACTGACCGGGAGGTCCTAGGGTTCAAGTCCCAACAGTAACAGCCGCTGTCTGGAGAACATTCTAGCGATCGGTTGCTCTAATTTTCCGGAGTTTCTCCGATCAACATCAGGCGAATGCCGGAGCAGTACCCTAACAAACAGGCCACGGACTGAACGCGATCTTTCCTTCCTCTTCTTCGTCCTATCCTCTCCCCTTACACACGCACACTTGCATGACTGCACTGGCCCCGACGTCCAAGCGAGGATCCCCGGACCTTCTGTTCCACGACGCCCTCGTCGTACGAGCTTTGAATACGCATTGCCACCACAACAAATTTCCAGGTCGCCCACCAGGGAGAACGATTCCAGCAGTTGGGACACCTCTACTGTCAACTCGCTGCCGGAAGTGTATAGGAGGCCCGAAGGAAAATATACCTCTTCACATTTGAATATTCTTCCCTTCTTAATTGTTTTAATAAATAAATAAAATTAGTGGTGAATGTGATAAACGTGTAATAAATTAAATGTTGGTTTTAAATGTTTCAGACTACTCGATAAATCGACCTAGAATTAAGTATATTCAATGAATTCTTTATTAACACAACTGAGAGGTTTCGTTTTAAGCATACTGCTTTAGTGCTTGAAATGAAATACTCCGACAAGATCTTCATTGAATTTATTATCACTATCCACAAATGGTCATTAATCGTGTACTTCACCACATTTGATGTGAACGTTTTATTTTTATATTTTCTTCAAACATTCGCGAGAACTTTGCTGCGGTGCAGGACGGCCTAAGACCCTAGGCGCGGAAAAAAACTTCGAAACGACCGTTTCGAAATTAAGAATGGGTCGTAGGCACTTTACTTCTACGACTTCGAGTGAAGGATTACTGAAACGAAATTGGGGTTCCGGACACCCTAACACAATGATGATTTCTGTTCTAAACGACAAATTGAATTTGTGATTGCAATAATATGACAAGACTCTACAAAATGGGACTGAATTTGTCGGTAGCGAAGTCCATTCCAAGAGTAAAAGAAAACTCTGGTAACCAGAACAATTTGCACACAAAACGTGCGGAAAAATTATTTGAACAAACAACCTACGAACATTCAATTTGTGTGATTAACCTTTTTGTTTATTAAAACGGTCGCTAACACATCGAAAGGAAAGCTGCAAGAGGAATTTCGTGGGGGAAAGATTAATTTGGATTCGCAGACAATAGCAAGATGAGATTACAAACTTTCTGAGAGAACTCTATTCTTCTCGAAAATGGGAAATACTAACTACCACGTTAGCACATCACTCAAAATGAAAAATTAAAACTGACAAGTGTGCTCGGAAAGCTCGGAAATATTCGTTTGGCTTATACAAGTTTTGTTTTTCATAAACAAGATATTTGTTGGCGAGGCCCTTGAACAAGAAAATAAAGGCGCGAGAAAAGAAAAATATGGTGGCAATTACTTTCCTGGAACAAATTTCTGTGACCTTTCCTTTCATTCCGTACATTTCATTTTCCTCTGACGAGATCTGTTGAGTTTTATATATATATATAACGTAAACGTAATGTTTGTCATCTGTTCCTATTTTGTTGGTTCGCCGTGAAAATGAGAAAATTAACACAGTTTGGTTAACGACTGTTAACTGTGCGAAAAAATAACGCTGAACTATTTTTTTTTAAGGAGAGTTATCTCCTTACATAATTGTCTTCAAACTCACATTACAAAGTCTAATTATCTAGTTTTATAAATGCTTCAAAAAAATTCACCCGCTTTTAAACATTCTTCTACACATCTCTGATTTTCTTTTCCGTTTAACGAAATTCCGTTGCTTTTCCATAAAGAGTCCAAACCTTTGCAATACACAATTATGATTTACATCTAACGAAGACCCTAAAACGCAGGGAAGTAAGTTCGTGACTTCAACAAGACTTGTACGCAGTGTTTGTACGCCGTCAGAAATTTCTGCATTACTTTTAATGTAAAAGTACATGAAAGTGATTTTTATTTACGTAAATTTAATTTAATTTATACAAGTTAAGTTAACAGTCGTACATTAAGTCTACACTGATTTAAAAAAAAATCCATAAAATGTACAAGGTATATTGAAATTCATGTACAGTCTACATTCAATTTAATGTAATTTCTGACAGTGTACCTGTAGCATTGCACCTTTCCTTGTACTGGTAAGTGTGTCAGGAAATTCAGAGAAAGGAAAGTATTACAACTAATTTGTTCTTTAGGCTTTATTGGTTAGACTATTTTCCATTTAGACTTCATTGCAGAAAGTTTCTTGTAGATAAAACAAATGTGTAATTATTTCTTACAGTTAAAATCTAACAAGATATATAAATAATTTTCTGGAACCAGAGTTTCCTAGCCATTTTGTGATTTTTTGTTATAGAAAAAGAGATTTGTTCTAGTTATTTACAACATACCAAAAATTACTAATGTAAAAATTTAATATGTTATAGAATTTTTAAGATGTGTCAGAAAGTTTCACAGATAGAAATAAAGCGTTGTTTGAGGATATTGATCGAGTGTTAAATTACAATACTGTCAACCAGTTTGTGTAAAAATTTACTGACATTTTAATTAAACGTAAGTTTTTTTGAGGACAGTAATCGAGTGTTCAACAATTGTCAGTATCTACAAACACTGGCGGGCATTTTAATTGTTATGTTTACACAATTGTTTTAATAAAATGTGTTCACCACGTAAATAACTAGTCGTAAAAAAAAGTGGACTCCGGAGCGCCGTCGTGATAACAGGGTAACGCGGAATTTTTAACATGTGCCAGAAAGTTTCGCAGATAGAAATAAAGCGTTGTTTGAGGATATTGATCGAGTGTTAAATTACAATACTGTCAACCAGTTTGTGTAAAAAGTTATTGACATTTTAATTAAACGTATGTTTTTTTGAGGACAGTAATCGAGTGTTCAACAATTGTCAGAATCTACAAACACTGGCGGACATTTTAATTGTTATGTTTACACAATTGTTTTAATAAAATGCGTTCACCACGTAAATAACTAGTCGTAAAAAAGTGGACTCCGGAGCGCCGTCGTGATAACAGGGTAAAGCGGCATGCGTCGCCGGCTGGGCCGCGCCCCGACCGGCACAGCGGCAACAGCGCAGGCGCAGGTGTAGCACGTCCCCGACCAATGAGCCCGCCCGTTATGTCACTTCTCCTCCGCCGCGGCAACGCCGCAGTGACGCCCCGCCGGGCAGCCCTGAGCGGCAACGCCGCACCGCACCGAGCGAGGCGCACGTCGTCGTCTCGCCAGAAAAAAAATACGCCGGCGTCTGGCGGGCGGCAGCTCGCCAACAGCGCGCGCCAGCCCACAAAGACGCGGGGAGGGGGGAGGCATAAAAATGCGGTTGCCTGCACCGGCGGCGGGCGAAGGCCAGCCCCCACCCCCCGCCCCGTCACGTCGACCGGGAGCGCCGCGGGGCCAGGCCACAGAGCTATTCAGCGCGCTGGCCCCCCGCCAGGGCTCGCCGCCGCCTGCAGACGGACGGGAAAAGGAGGCGGAGGGGCCGCCGCCAGGTTGACCGAGAGCAGAACGGGGCGGCGCAGGGAGGGGGCACACACGAGCAAAACAAAAAACGCACGGCGACGGCAGCGCTGCGCAGTCAACGCGGGCGAAACCACCCCCCACCCCACCCCACGCAGCCAAAGCCCGCAAATACGTCTCCTCATGCCAGCACGCTGCAGCCAGGCCTCCATCGGGTCTCGTCCCTGACTGAACTTGGTGGTCTTCGAGAGAGATACTGGTTTCGTCCTTCGAGTGAACTCTTCTGGCTCTGGAAGAGAGTATACTTGGGTTTTCGTCCTTCTTGGAGTGAACTCTCGAGGTAGAACTCTTGTGGCTCGAAGAGAGTATACTTGGGTTTCGTCTTCTTGTAACTTCGAGGTAGAACTCTTACTGGCTCGGGAAGAGAGTATACTTGGGTTTTCGTCCTTCTTGGAGTGAACTCTCGAGGTAGAACTCTTGTGGCTCTGGAAGAGAGTATACTTGGGTTTTCGTCTTTCTTGGAGTGAACTCTCGAGTAGAACTCTTGTGGCTCGGAAGAGAGTATACTTGGTTCGTTTCTTGGGTGTCTCGAGGTAGAACTTTTGGCTCTGGAGGCCTGGTTTGATCTGCCGCACTGCTTGATACGGTCGCGATCAAGCGACATCTTGCCGCAGGACAGAGAAAGACGCAAAAAGTATTGTCATATTCCATCTTGGAGATACTACCCTCAGATGCCACGTTACGAAAATCCAAGTATACTACTTCTCCAGAACCACGAGAGTTTATTCTAAGGGACCGATTTGATAGCTACTGCTTGGGTATTGCTGGGCAGCATTACTGGAAGTTAAGTTTATGTGCTAACATTTGCACTTGTAAATGCTTTCGGCAAAACCTCCTGGAAAGCCATCGCCCAGCATGACTTTCTTTTGTTTTCCGACCTGTCAAACTGGACCTTTCTTACTCCTGTTCGCTTACGAAGAAATAGCAACTCCGCCACAAGTTGAAGTGGCTTGTAAAGGCGGCTCCATGCACTCGGCATTCGCCGAGGAGTGAGCTACTCTTCACCCAATCACAAGTTGTGGATGTGCTGGGCGAATGTTCACTTCCGTTGATCTGCCCAAAAGACACGGTTTCTTAGGGCGAGCATAGAATGTCCGTCACTTGGCAAATCGCAATCAACCCATCCACACTACTATGCAATCGGCGAGCGGTAACTCGCTACTAGCCTCAGGATCTGAGGTACCGCATGTTTGAATGATATTTTAGTTAACGGAAACATTTCTGCATTTTAAGACTGTCCATCGACAACACTCATATCCTTTTCAACATGTGATGGTAGAAGGTTACGAGTTTAAGTTATTCCTATCCGAAAGGCGATATATGATGGACGAAATATTACGAATGTTCACACGACATCTGTGGTGATGTAGGACGCCAATCACGGGTAAGATCCCGTTCCCTCCACGGCATTGGAACTCTCAGCCTTCCCCTACGCACACTACAATCTCAGAGTACCACTAAAACGGGCGTTATTGAATACAAAATATTCTGCCAGCCCTACGTGATCGAAGTCCGAACGCCATACGACCGACTGACCGCACGACGCCAAAGAAATTCACCAACCCACTGCACAATTCACCGAAAAACAAGTGGGAGGAATAAGACAACCACGAAAGTAAAAAAAGGAACGACGCAAAACAAGCGAAAAGGCCGTGGAAGTGACAGGGCACTCAACACCGCAACCGAGCAGAAAATTCTACGCGAGAAAACTCGCGGGAGAAACAAACACAAGAAAATCGTTTCCGCAGTTTCTAGAACTGAGAGCAAAACACACGAGAAACAATTCCAGTACCCAAAGAAGGAACTGCATTTCCCGATATGATTTCACGTAGTAAAAAGTATATGCACCTGATCAGTTTTTAAGTAAACACTTTTGATGAAGACTGCATAAATAATATTCCAATTCATTTTATAATGCAAACATTTACAGTAATTACTTTAGCAACACACTTATATACTTCGATAACAGCACTCCAGAAGATTATAGACATCTGCACGAAGTGTACAGAATTAAGAAGGAAGATGGACGTTAACAAGCTAAGGGAACATGAAATAGAAAGAAAGGCGAGAAAAATTATTGGGAGCTGAAAAATAACAAACGAGGTGTAGTGAGACGGTAATTGTAAATGAGAAACAAAGGCGGAAAAGAGAGGAGTGTGAAGAAGGACACACGAGGGAAAACAGACGAAAGAAGTGGGGAAAAAGGCAAGGAACAGAACACGAAGTGGAGGAAAAAAAAGTGGATACTGCTAAGCGAGAAAGAAGAAAAGAACGGCTGGAGGGAGTGAGAGTAGGGTGAAAAAGTAACGGATACAGGAGAGGAGTGCAGAAAACGAAATGGAGGACAAAGCGGAGGTCAAAAAAAAAGGAAAAACCGTCCAAGCGAGACGCGTGTGCACCGTGTCCCAGCGGAACGGCAGCCGGCAACAGACTGCGCTCGGCCTCCCCCCACCACCACTCCCAACCCGCCCTCTCCCCTCCACAACCGCGCATTCCAGCGCGCGTGACGTCACCACGCCGTTGCTGCTACCGCCGACGGCGGCGGCGGCGGGGCTGGCTGGCGTGACCGAGGCAACGCGAGGCGGGACGGGGCGGCTGCCGCGTTGAGTCACGCTACCACCGCCCCCCCCTCCCACACGACACACAGAGGTAGGGGGGCGAGGGGCCCAGGGGGGGACTCCACCGTCGGGGGCTCTGCCAGGGGAGGAAGAAGAAGCCAGCCAGCGCTGGCTGGCGCAAGGTATTTTTAACGGACGAGGGGGCCGGGCGCTGGCGACGAAGCGGGGCTGCCTGCCAGCACACCAACACCAGGCGGATTCTTCCGACTGCCTGCACGAGGATTTCTCCCGTTCCAAGCACCACGTCATACGTCATCGCTCTTATGGCTGGAAGGCCTCTTCCTATGAAGAAGCTTCTACACCCGGAGGAGAGATCGTGAGGAAACTTGGCGATACCTCACGATGACGATTGTGCTAATAAAGTTTTCATGGTACCTTTTCGTGAATGGAACGTGAAGTATAACTACAGTATTACATTAAACGTTTAGCTCCCTACGAAACTTAATATACTAATATCCTAAAGCGTCTACCCTAACGGACGCTAACATTGGTGGTCGTGGTGGGGGCGGAGACGGTACTCTCTAGCACACAAGGCACAGGCGAATTTTTACAGTAAGTCCAAGCGCCAAGTTTCCTCTCCTTCACCTCAAACGCCATCGCCCGCGCGACTCAATACTATCCCCATCACAACCTCAATCACGTGTATGAAGCTGCGAATGAATGACAAAAAAGGCGGCGTGGAAACCTGGTAGCAAACTTAACATAATGCTTGTCTTACGTACTAACCTCTGTATACAATTACAGTCCCAATTTAATTCTAAAGCGAAATAGTGGTCACCTGGGATGCGAATATTCAAACAGGAACTCCGCCATAACTTTATGTTTGAAACTAATAACTGCGTGAACTAAATTCAGAACATTGTGTCAGGATTGAATTGTACTTTTCAAATAATAATCTGTACAAAAGTGTTCGACTTTCAGTCACTCTCGCGTTTCAACACGATAATAAATGTAACATTAATTTCAACGGTAAGAAAGAATCATGTTGAACTACACAATTACAAATACTTTCTGAGGGGAACTACTCACAGGGACCTCTAAATCTGGATTTTAAGTTCTACCAGTGGAAAAGACATTGTCAAGAATGCATTACGATACTTCGAGACAGTGTAGAATGTAGAACCAAGCATGAAGAAAAGACGTCCTCTGGAGAAGAATATAGAGAAATTACAAATGAAAAATGTTCGAAACAAAGATTTGAAACAACTGATTTTCTTAAGAACAAATAAAGATATTGAAATTCTAGTTCGTGCTGTTTATGTATTTTGCTGTATCTCTATATTAATAAAATCAATCGTTAAGGAGAAATGGTAATGGTATTTAATTTTGATATCATCTGGAAAAAGTAAACCTCTGGTATAGTGAACCAAAACGATTGATTGATTTCTTCTTGTTCAGGGCGCGTCAACTACTTCGGTTTTTTCTCGGGAGATGGCGGGGATCTTTCCCCGTTTGATGGCGAGATCCGGCGCCGACCTACAGTCGACTAGTGGGGTTTCCCTAAACCAGGACTCTCCCACCAGCGGGGCACCGCCCCAGCCGGAACAAGCTCCCGACCGGTCTCCCGGAATATGTAGTAGTGTAGTGCATGTCAGTGTAAGTGTGTGTGTATGGGGAGAGGATAGGACAAGGAAGAGGAAGGAAAGATCGCGCCAGGTCCGTGGCCCGTTTGGTAGGGTACTGCTCCGGCATTCGCCTGGCGTTGATCGGAGAAACCACCACAACTCTTAGTCCCCAGAAGTTCACTATAAGCGTAGTCGACTGCTCTTTGCTCTGGGTGGGAATATCGAAGGTGGAGAAGAGGAGGAGGAGGAAGGCGGTGACGGTGCCAGCGCGTGTGCGTGCCTGCATGCGCGCCCGTGCGCCCGTCCGTCACGGCCCGGCGCACGCCCCTACCGCAGCCCTGCACGCACGCCTCCACCCACACACGGATGGTCACGCCAGCACATCTACACCACGGACTTTACATAGTTACCACATTCAAGTGTCTTCACTCTGATCGTTGCCATCCGCTTTTCTCCATCCAACACTAATGTTACTATTAGTATTTTACATTATTATTATTATTATTATTATTATTATTATTATTATTACATTATTTTTTTATCTTTCAACTATTAATAGTTGAATTATTGGCAAGGGATTCTGAAAATCAAGGAAGCGTGCGCAGATGATTTTCTTCCCCGTACGTCACATACAGTTTTTGACTAAATAAATAAATCCATTGTTTCCCTTGTCCATCCACAAGCCTCCAAATGGGTCTTCCGTTGCCGGGACACCTCTAAGCTCCCGACAAGTGCGGTAGTGTAATGCGCATGTACATGTGTCTAAGTGTAAGTAAGGGGTGAAGGGGAAGGAAAGATCGTGCACGGTCTGTGGCCCGTTTGTTAGAGAAATGCTCCGGCATTCGCCTGGTGTTGATCGGAGAAACCACGGAAAACTATCAATCAGAATAGCTGGCCGCTAGAATTCCCCTCCAGACAGCAGCTAAATTCAATCAGAGCCAGCTATATAGCTAGTATCGAAAATCCTATCACCGTCGGGACTCGAATCTACAATCAGCCGGTCAGAGGATCTCTAGCGACATCAGTCAAGCCCTTACGCAACTTTGCCGGTACCGACGAAGGGCGGTTAGCGACATTTGAAACTTGGACTATTTCGCTCCCGAGCTACAGAAATGTCATTTCCATCCCTTAACGAGGCACATTCGATTTTTTAGAATCGCCAACAAAACAGCAACCCAAACCCCGCCTCCTCTTCTCGGACAAATGACCGCAGGATTTTCTTCACTATAGTGCGGTTTTCTTAATCGTGCCTCAGGGAGGTATCAGCTGTGGACGGTTTCATCCTATCGGGAGCCTATATGTCGCGACAGTGACGTCACCATGGTGACGTTCAAGCTCCCGATTGGATGAAACCGTCAACAGTTGACACCTCCCTGAGGCACGGTAAGAAAAAGCGCACTTTAGCTACAAACTATACTTTGTTTTTTAACGTGGCCGAGGACGTTACATCATTTCTACACCTCCCGCCTCAGAAAATGAATATTTTTAATTAATTCCGGATCGTCCTTCTCAATAGGGCTCATGGATTCGGACATGTGTTTATCTCTGTTATAAAGATTTATTTTAAAAGGCAGGTGTAAAAATAACCTAATTCATCGGCCACGTAATAAAAACCGAAGTGTACGTCGAATTCAGTCGCTGTGTGGAGGAGAATACTAACGGCCGACTGATCTGATCGGTAGTTTTCTGTGGTTTCTCCGATCAACACCAGGCGAATGCCGAAGTAGTACCATACCAAACGGGCCACGGACCGCGTGCGTTCAATCCTTCGTCTTGCTCGTCCTATCCTCACCCCTTGCGCACGCACACATATACACACGCGCGCGCCACACACACACACACGCATACACACACGCACCACACACACCGCGCGCGCACACACGCGCACACACGCGCACACACACACACACACACACTAGCATGCACTGCACAACCCCCAAGAGCAGAAGGCCAAGCGGAACAGCTCGTGGGAGCACCGCGTGCGCACGATGGAGCGCCGTGCGTGGCCGAGAGGATCGGGTGATTCATTGAGCGCGTGCTGCAGGCGCACGCGTGACAGCACGCAACACGTCGCGTGTCGGCACGCAGCGGACGTCACCTGACCTTTGCGACCGCCGCCGACGGCAGCACACGAGCCGTGCGGCGCGACCACGTAGGGGTGTGCAAAACGTGGCCAGCTCGCTTCTTGGAAACGCGTGCCCATCATCTACCTTAGGGGTGGCTAAACTCTCTTTCCCTGCACGGCTCCCTTGACCTGCACGACACTTACACCGGCTCCCCTCGTAACAATAAATTTCAAATGTAAGCGTTAATCATTACAAGAAAAAAAGGATGAGTCCAGTCAATTTAAATATATTCGTAGCAGAATATATTCGGCCTAAATTGTAAGGCCGTCTTCAGTGTAAAAACCTTGGTAATTAACCTTGGTAACAGAGTAAAAACCTCGGAAATTTACAGACACTGAAGAGGACCTTACAATTCAGGCCGAAACGTCTGCTACGAATATATTTAAATTGACTGGAATAATCTTGTTGTTTTTTTCTTGTAATGTTTGATTTATCAAGTGAATCCTGATTTATAAGCGTTAATGTAGGCCTACTAAATATTCAACACAAATGAGGAAGTGCATTGATTCAGGACTTGCCCGGTTCAATTAATCCACAATTAATTAGTAAAATAAACCATATGCATTACAAATATTAAATAGTACAAATGCCTAAACGACACAAAGATTAAAGTAAATCATATCTACAGATCATTTTTAATAAATCATCCCCCAGGAGCCGCGACGCACACTTTGGAAACCCTTGATCTAGCTCTAACCCTGGACAGTAGGTTACAGAACCTAGCCTCAGTTCAATTTCCTCTATTTACTTTACTGATTTCCTACGTAACACGCAACCAAACACGTTCTTTGTTTTTGTTCTAATAGTTTTCGCCAATAACTGGTTACTTTCTCGCCCTTACGAAGGTACTTCATAAGAAGAGAATACCTGTATTATGTAATTGTGAGCCGGAAAACGGCGGATTTTCGGCAGAAAATCTCCTTATTTCCGGACCCTGGCAACGAAAATGTGGATAAATCCTGTTCCTATAGTATTCAGAAATTATTTCCTCTAACACGTGGAATAGTCACAATCCAGGTTTTGTATGTCCTTGATACCGAAAAATCCAGTGACCAAAACGTTTGTCCGTCCTCTGGTCAACGATAGCATCTAAAGCTAGCCATCAGCCAATTTTCCCATTCTATTCGATATTCCTATTCCCGATCGATGTAAATGAACACGAGGCTATGGGAGTTTCAAACGGATATTTTCTTTTTTGAGGGTACTTTACAAGAAGACTCAAAAACATTTTCAACATTTTTTTTCCAAAAAATCCATGCAATTTGTTTGTATATACTTTCTCCTCGGCAAACATAATGGTCGCAAAGGAGAATAGTGCATACTTATGTTCTGTAAAATCACTATTTTTACAAAACTTCAAAAGAACAATTTTTTTGGACCGTTTTCTAAAACTGCAATATTGAACCCACAGATCCTTTCTTTTAATGGAATCTGTTCCTTAAAGAAACCTTTAAATAAGTTCATACACAATTTTTTCGAAAATATGAGTAGTTGTGTAATTTTGCTCAAAATATAGTCCATTAAAAAACCTTTCACTTCTTACAAAAAACCCTCGTTTTTTTCTACACTTTTTTCCACAGATAGAAAAGGGGGCACTTAAAGGAATAGCGCTGGTCTCATTTTCATTGCACTCTCTCGATTTTCGAAAATCCATAAATTATGCGAGAAAGTATGTGATGTAGTTTCCTATAGTTTTGATGAGAATGACCAGCTTGGTTTGGCCTCAAAGAGTGTGTACAAATCGCTCACACCGATCATAAATAAAGAGCAAATCAGCGATGGACCTGAGTCATTCCCCTCGCCCGGGCGATAACATAGCGACCGGCCGGCCGCCCACGACAGAGGTCGCATTCCCCGACGTACGCACGGCGATAAGAGACTTAATGAGCCCCAGCGTCGGACGCCGGTGCAAGCGGGAGCGGATCCAAGCGAGGGGCATGCCTGCTCTCCAGAGGCCGAGAGTTTTCGTGGGATATGGACCACGGGATCGGTCAATTAATTTTTATTTTATTTTTATTTATTTTACATCAAACAAACAGTTAAAAACTGCGTATGACGTGCTATGGGGAAAAGTGAATTGTGTGCACATTTTCAAAAATTCTGTGATCCCTTCACTAAGTCATATACTACTTAAATTTTGAATTTTTGAAAGGGAGAAAAAAACAAAAAACTCCCATGTAATAAAATCTATTTTCAAGGATAAATAAGCAATAAATTTTGAATTAATGAAACACATTCGTTTGCCAACGTTTCGGAATATGTAATTCCTTCCTCAGGGCTACAATAAACACAATCACAACGAATGAAGACAACTTGTCTGAACAACACAACATTAATCACACAATATATGCCATGAATCAACATGTGAAGAATATATATATATATATATATATATATATATATATATATATATATATATAGCCAACGTAATATAAAGTGTACACACCTTACTAATACACAAACTGGTCAAAGTCCATGTTTGCCTACAGACCAACTCCAATATGGAGTTGCTAATTTCAATGGTAATTAATAATTCTAATTTTCAATGGTAATGGAAATTTTACGATTCTTATGTAAAAAAAATAATTTATTTACTGGAAAACGTACTTTCTATTTTCTTGGGAAAGAAAACTCTTACTTGAAGAATTTTGAGATAACAAAAACTGAATGGGACAAATTACAAAAGTTTTAATAAAAATTAACTAGTCGCGTACTTCTGATCTTATTCTTGTACAGCCTTGAGATGCAAATCAATTTTCCGAAACGTGGGCAAACAATTAAACAGAACTACATTCCATTGGCCAAGCCTCGTGAATCAGCTATTCCATAAGACGGTCTAAAAGATTTTCAAAACCGCAGATATAAATGGTAGTGTTTCGTTTCCTTCTTCAGAGCAAATCGAAAATGTATAAAAAAACAAAATGTCGAAACAGGTTCTAGTCTCTGTGTGTGTGGCCAAGCCTGACATTCTTTCCACACTTAGGTTTTCGTAACGTGGCGCATGACATTAGGTCATTTTTACACCTCCCGCCTCATAAAATGAATATTTTTCATTAATTCGCGAAAGTCCTTCTCAACGGGGCTCAAATATGTGCTAATCATTGTTATAAAGATTCATTTTACAAGGCAGGAGGTGTAAAATGTCATCCGCCACGTTACGAAAACCCAAGTATACAGTGGATGTTAACTCTACTTGTTAGAAGAGAAGTATGAATGCGTGAGTGAATGTGTTTGTATATATAGTCTAAGAATAAATGAGTGAGTGAATGAATGAAATAAAATAAAAACGAATAAACGAACCATCTCCTAAATGAACTGGACATAAAACCAAACAATAATTTATAGTAAAACTTCAATCGCCCAAAGAGGCTTGTACATAGTTTTAGTTCTTAGAATAAGTTAGTTTGTTTAAGATATTGCCCTCCCCGAAACTCCAAAAGCAGAAATGCTGGAGTTATATATGTATACCCAATCACTGAATAAATTCCCGCCTCACCAGGGATACTGGTGAGGGGAAAATTGAAAAAAAAAAAAAAAAAAAAAAATTAGAAGAGAAACGTGTAATAGTTGGTTGGCTGCTCCAATGGGAGCACGGAGCGCTGACTGCACGCCGGAGCTGCGGCCATGACGCCGGCCGCGTCCGCTACTTCCCCTCCCCCACCCCACCCCACCCCTGGACGCGTCGACCGAGCCGCCACGACTACTCGCTCCGTGCCGTGCCGTGCCGAACCGCTGCACCGCGCCAACATGGCGGCAGGCGCACTGTGCCACGAAACGCGCAAACTACAGCCCGAAATTTGGAAAATTACGCAAGTAACCCTCGCTAACACGAATTCAAAGGGTCTAAAATATTCAGAATTTGTGTTACAAAAATTCGTGTCGTCCGAGTATTATGAATGTCCGTATTGCCGTAATCCGTTGTCGGGACCGAAGTTTTGTTCGTATTATACGACGGGCTACCCGCGATCTCGGGGAAAATCCAAGTAATGAAAACACTCGTTTTTGACTGAAAATTGCAAATATTTGATTTTATTAGTCCGATTGTTCTCAAGCTGCGCATAGGGACTGTATACTCAGTCACAATCAAACATTGCGTACAGCACAATTGGCGTTATGCGACAGTAAAGCTCCAAGGAAAAGACCGCCCGCAACTAAATATTTTCTATTTACGTGTTGCGTTTTAGAACAATTTTGCTGATATTCGTGGTAAAGAATATACTATATGTGTTCTTTATAATGTTATGTTATTAAACTGTATCACTGATGAGATTTTTATAGTATTTCACACTATTTCAAGCACATATATTATAGCAAGCCTGAAACTAACTTGTCAGCTCTCAGACTTCACCGTTATTAAGTACAATTTAAAAAAATTCCACAAATAAAAATTAAGCAAAAAAAAAATGCTATTATATTTTTCAGGAATAATATCTAGTTTTAAGATAGAAAAATAATATCAAAAATTTCCTTAAATAGATGCCGACATTACGGATAGATTGAAAAGCGATTGCGTATTTGAAAAAACGGGATCAGGAAAATGTATTTTGCACACACGAACCCGTGAATAAATAAAACATTATGTTTATAATCATACCTCGTATTTACGTTGATTTTCAACGAATCTCCCACAAATTCCCCGACTATTTCAGAGCAATGAAATTCCTTTATTTCTCCCGGTTTCGAATCGAACGGTTACTTTATTTTACGAGGCGAAACTCATGTCATTTTAGATAGATAGATAGATAGATATTTATTATTCTGCAGATAGGTATTATACAACCTGGTGGCAGAACTCTACAATTAACATATTTCTAATATTAACTTTAAATTACTTAACAACGTAACATTAAATTCTTTAACATTAAATTCTTGGATTAAAATCTTGGATTTCTTTGGATTAAAAGCGGCCACCGTGCTTCCGAAGAAAAATCCCGATCGCGCGCGCACTTTCAACTGTCTGTTTGGACCGCAGTTCTGGCGTATTCGTGGCAGTGTGTGCTGTGCGCGCGGCGAAGCGGTAGAGGAGCTGGCAACGCCGCCGTGACGTCAACGCCGCCAAACGACCTTCTGCGCCGCCTCTCCCCCGACGCGAGGCGGAGCGAGTGGTGGCGGGATGGGGGGGAGGGGGCAGAGCGCGGGAACCGGCCGGCCCTCCCGCCGGATGCGCAAGCCGATGCGCCGACCGGCCGGCCAAGCCCAGCCACGCCCTGGGTTCCGCCGCCGACGCCACACTCGAGACTCCACGTTGCATCTTGGGCTCTTTCTTTTGCCTTTCTTTTCCCCGACTTCTGTATTTATGGATTTGTTAAGTCCCATCTACAAACGTGTTATTACACACTATACGAAGTGCAGTATTTATTTATGAAGACAATATATATTCGACTCCGGTTATAGTGAGCCCTCGGTTATAGTGAGCCCTCGGTTATAGTGAGCCCTCGGTTATAGTGAACCTTCGGTTATAGTGAACACTCGGTTATAGTGAACACTCGGTTATAATGAACACTCGGTTATAATGAACACTCGGTTATAGTGAACACTCGGTTATAGTAACTTCAGTCACTGGTCCCGTAATCACTTGCATTACAAATAAGGAACATTTACCTGTTTTAGGTCGCCCGCTTTCAGGAAGGTCGGTAAAATCGAAGTTTTATGATTTGGTATCGGGGAATTTTTACGAGTATTTTCGTTCCTTTACCTTATTTATTTATTCCTAAACGCAATACCCCCGATATTATTACAGAAATTACATGCTCAGAACATGCAAGAACTTCATTCACTTTTTTTTTAGATAGCCCATTTTCGGGATAACCGCGAGTTTTATCGTTCAGGGATTAAAGGATTTTTACTCGACTATATTTAACTGACTTTAGCTGGATTTTTTTTTTTAGTAAATACGGCCGTTTCAAATCAAGGAAATTTCTCAGATTTTATTTTCCAAACTACTAGTAGGCATTGGTGTTTTATATTTCCGTTTTGCTTTATTTTCACCATAATCTCCCTCCGTGACCTCGTGTGACACCGCTGAACAGCCAGACTCTCTACGTGAGTAGCCGAAGGCGGAAGTGTCCGCGATGGAAGATGCACTGGCCCCAAGGGCCAAACGCCCCCAGCGCCTGTCTGGCGTCTGATACGGCGGCGACGATTAGATACGACGCCTATCACCAACCCACGATAGCGGCTTTTTTTTTTTTTTTTTTTTTTCCATCTGTTCGGCATTTCTGCCTTTCAGGGATGTTAACATTTTACAACATAATTATTGTCATTCTTTCTCACGCTAATTGTCCTGATTGTTACAGGCTGTTTTCAGTGTATACTTTTTTAAACAAAAAATAGACTATTCTGATGGGCAATTTATACTCGTATCGTCTTTAAATGAAATATTCGTGATTTAATGTGTTATATTAATGGATGTTGGGAACTAATGCCGTTGAATATTTATGGAGGTCTGAATTTATCCTTGGGAAATCGTGAGCATATTCTGTTTGGTTTAGGGTAGTTTTTGCCAAGTTTGAAGATGGGCGTGGCTGGGGATCCTGAAAGAATCTCGAAAAACTTTTGAGAGGTTTTTAGTATGAATTCTTTTAGTATGAATTCTAACGATAGCGGCTCTGCGCCTTCACTTTTCCACCGCACCGCACAACCCCACGCTGGATTGTCGCCATTATCACTATTTAAAATCACTCATTAACAGGGCTCGGATTTTAATGACCTAAAAATCACCGAAATTTGCGAGCATTTATGACCTAAAATCTGTATAAATATGACCTTAAAATATAAAATATTACTTTATTATAACAATTAAAAAATACTTGTCTGTAAAACAAATAAGTACAGTACAATAAAACCCATCAACCAAAATGTCTTGCTTTATACTGCGTACTTCTTGTTCAACGTTTCCTAATTCCCTCTCAGTCTTCAGTTTGCATTGGATCGCGAGGGGTATTTTCAGGTTTTCCATATTAAAAGACCAACGGTTGTCGCTGAGGATAGTTTTGTATCGGGGAAAACTCAACATTACATGACGTCACGGGAGCGTAATTGAAGGCGGCAATGTCACTGCAGGGCAGCTTTGGTTCATTGTCTTCAAATGTTGCGGCATTTCCAGAAACTATATCGCTAATTTTGCACATTGTAGAAAATCCAGGATTTCACTGAAGAACCTCAGAAATTTGTTGTACACTTTTTCAGCCACAAGACCAAAAGCTCGACCCAACCCACTTCGTTCAAATTTATTTACGTTTAAAATAATGATTTCTGGTATAATTTTTGAGTTTATTTGTGACAATATCACCGGATGCATTGTCATGCGAGACACATTTTCAAGCCTTTTATGCTTGTGTCCTTAAAAATATGACAAATATATGCATTTACTGCATAATTTGGTCAAAATATGACCTTTTACTAAAAACGGGATAAATATGACTTATATGCACAAAAAATATGTTTTTCTAATCGACAATACCTGGATTCGTGTATAAATTGTTTTAAAATTCACCCGAAGGTTCAGAAAAAAAATATATGACTTGTCATTAAAATCCGGGCCCTACTCATTAATGCCGGGCTTTTGTAGAAGGAATGTCGTAGAGTACGGGGGAAAATAGGGTGAAATAAAGTGTAGAAAAGAATTGTGAAGTCACATAATAAATTATAAAATAATATTAAGCAGAATCATTAATGTTATTTCCATCATTTCACAGTTATAAATTCAAATTCATTGATAAAATTGTAAATTTATAATACTCTGCCATCAAGTTGCAAAAAATACTATAAATTGCAGAATTAACTGTGTTGCACTGCAAGCACTATCAATTAATGAATAGCAGAAACAAGAAGTATACAACCGCTCTCTTTTATTCCCCTGTTGCACAATTCCGAGGGTACGAATTTTAATTAATAAGCAACTAACACTGGGACATCGTGTCACTTCCTAAGAGGCTTACATCCCATTCCGTAAAGAATATTAATAATTATTAATTATATATAAAAATATTAATAACTCAATTCATTCTATTCGAATGACGCGTTCGTATGTTTCGCAGGCAAAACTGGGCGAATCTAAGTGATGCAGAAAATGCTGCCACCGTGGGGAGTGTAACCTAGGACCTCCCGGTCAGAGGCGCTGCAGTGGCATCAGTTGATGCCTGAGCCACCTCTCCGGTAGAGTTAATATAGAAAATGCTGCCACCGTGGGAGTGGAACCCTAGGACCTCCCGGTCAGAGGCGCTGCAGTGACATCAGTTGATGCCCTGAGCCACCTCTCCCGGTAGAGTTAATATAGAAAATGCTGCCACCGTGGGGAGTGGAACCCTAGGACCTCCCGGTCAGAGGCGCTGCAGTGACATCAGTTGATGCCCTGAGCCACCTCTCCAGAAAATGCTGCCACCGTGGGGAGTGGAACCCTAGGACCTCCCGGTCAGAGGCGCTGCAGTCCATCATTTGATGCCCTGAGCCACCCCTCCCCGCCCTACACTGGCCGTGTGGCCCTTCGCGTGCTGGAGAGTTGCGCAAGCGAGCTCCCACGCAACAGCGCGTGTGGCAATTACGACGCGCGCTATGAGAACGGCATAACATTGTAGGGAGCGCACCGCCCGGTTCCCTGAGGAAACAAAAGAAGCGAGGCGCGCGTCGGTTCCCAAGAGAACTGCTCTTTAATTCATCTCCACGAAAGAGCGCCCGCGCGTCGCGCCATGGGCTTAAAGGCGAACAACCTGCGCCCAGGTGGGCTTGCCAACCCCACGGCAACTCATCACCCCTTGTCATTTGCCAAAAGCCACCGGTTGATCCCGGGTTTAGGGTGGCACGGTTCCTTTGGTTCCTTTTATGATTCATTATTTCTCGCGATTCCTATGTTTATAGTTGCGCGGTTCACTATAACAACTGAATTATTTATGTTCAATGTTAAATGAGAACAAGTCACCTGATAATTTGTTGGCGTGGAATTGTGTGTAGTTTCGCATTTCTAGTCTTCTTTAAATAGGTTTGTGTGTCTACTGAGATGGAAGGTATGAATTTTCCTAAAAGTGAGTGTTCCCTTTAAAATAAATTCTCTTAAAAGTGAGGAGTATATAAGACAACGTGAGCGCCGGAGCGACAGCGGAGGCGCGAACCAGGTCTCGAGAGCGAGGGCCGGAAGGCCCTCGCGAACGTAGCACGTTGGATCCGTCGGGTAGCGACGTGCGGTAGCACGTCGCGGACCACTTGGTGAAAAAAATGCGTTGGTTAAAGAATTGTGAACTTAACTACATGCGACTACTACGTATAAACAAGGATTCAGTTCATGGAGTCGATTCTCTTCTAATGAACCGAATCAGTGAATCAAAGGAACCGTGCCACCCTAAACTCGGGATTTACCAAAGCCACCTTTCGAGGTAACAATATTCTCCATGTTTTCATCCACCGTCAAATTATGATAATTTTAGCGAGTGTAGGTCTGACAATGTTTTCAGCCACCGTCGTATTCTCGTGCTTTTAGCAAGTGTAGGACTGCCAATGTTTCCCCTTTGTGTAAGCCAGCCAATATTTTCAACCACCGTCATATTTTGTTTTTAGGTCTGCCAATGTTTCCAGCCATCGTCATATTTCTATACTTTTAGCTAGTGTAAGCCTGACATTGTTGTCAACCACCTTCGTAATCCAATGATTTTATTACCACCATGCTGCAGGCCTGCCAAAGCAATGAAAAATCCACCGACAATGTAACTAGCAATACAAAATATTTTTTTCAAAATTTACATTTCGTTGCAATATTTACAATCTTTTCATCCACCTTCATATCTATTTGTACCAAATGCACGTTTGCCAATGCAACAATTGCAACCGAAGCTCCAGCTAACAGAAAGCTAATTTTCTTTATCGGGTGAAAATAAGTAGCATGTTTTCCCCGTGCACTAACAAAGTTAAGGTGTTATTCAAGGATGTCACATCAATGATATTTACCAAAAGATTTTGAATGTAGTCCCCCTAGCGTATAAGGCCCTCTCGGGTTTTTATTTTATTTGATATAAACGCTATTCTCGTCCAAAATCTAAAGATTGCAATATTTCTGTCCCAAATTTCCATGGACCACCATAATCATATGGAGTAGTTTCTTCCTATGTAGCTTACTGTACATGCAAAGCCCAATTCACCTTATAAGATGTAAATGCGCCAAAACTGGCAGTGAACTGGTGGTTATTTGTAATAATTAAAGTAATAACTTCCGATCTATAAACAGTGAAGACAAGTACAAGTTTCCATACCGGAAGACTGAAAAAATTACCACTCAAGTACAATGCGCAACACAAAAGGTTCCGTTTCTTCCCTTAAGACAATTGGGCTAGATAAATAATTCATAGAAGGAGATGGTAATAGGTACACATAACAACATTTCAATAAGGCAATGCAAAAGAGTTTCAATGTGGTACCATATTAGCTCGGTCAGTTATGCGCAAGCATTATCCATTTCGGCGTATCATTATCGTAGTATCTGGATCGATGACACACAATGACAAGGCATCAGAATCGTATCAACGACATGAAGATCAATGCCGATTGGTCTGTATGATTTTTCTCTTAGAAGATGGCATAAAGAAAAGTATTGAACGTCACACGACCGATAACACACAATAAAACGACGGTTACCTGCAGTTTATCAGCCTAATGGCGTTTAAACTTTTAAAAACGATATTATGAAAAAAAAAATCATATAAGCAAGAAATATAATTTTCCGGAATAAGGTTATTTCTACGACTTCGTTCCAACTCAATTATTTGAATAGTAGTTTAACGGACGGCCTGTCTGTCTGCGTTATAAGCCGACATAACAGTACAGCCCTACGAAAACATCGAACTACGAATTCCGGAGTGGAGCTGAGGACGTGACTGGGGCGGCGTGCAGGGCCGCCACCTGCCCGAGCAGCAACCGTCGCCTCGCCCTGCCCCGCTCCCACGGCGCGTCGGGGGCTCGACCGTGGGAGCGTGACGTCACGGGAACGCACCCCGGACCGGTTCCCCCCCCCACCCTCGAGGGGGAGCGGGGGGTGGGGTGGGGGCTGGCGGTTGGAGAGGCTGAGCATCCACAAGGGATGTGGGTCAGGGAACCACAGCATCTCTCGTGTTGGCGGGAAGCGACTGCATGCCCGCCCGCCCGCCCACGCACTGCGTGGTCACATTCATAATAATAATAATAATAATAATAATAATAATAATAACAATAATAACAACAATAATAACAACAACAATAATAACAATAATATTAGAATGGTTGAATTATTCCTGTCCCGTTTTTATATAGTAGAAAGACGGATCTTTTTAAATTTATTGGACCAAATAGGATCAATTCACGATGATATCAGGAATTAAGACGAATAATTCATATAAGACATATACATTTATTTATTGCTTAACGTTTCGCACATTTAGCATGTGCCTTTTCAAAAGCATTTGACAAGCGGTTGGCAATAAACATAACATTTTTGAGTAGTAAAAAGATCCATCTTTCTACAAAATAATAATAATAACAATAATAATAATAATAATAATAATAATAATAATAATAATAATAATAATAATAATAATAATAACTAAGCAGTCCGGATAGCCGAGAGAGTTAAGGTAGTAGTGCCGCGGCGATCTCGGACGGAAGGATCGCGGGTTCGAGTCCCACCTCGGGCACGGGTGTGTTTGTGTGTGCCGTCCATTCATCCTTCATTATCACCATCATTCCATCTTCCATCCCCCAGGACTAACAACCCTGAGGTACTATCACTATGCGCACGTTTTGTTGAGCTTTCCTTTTGCTTGTAGAGCTTAGGGTGAGTTTCTATTTTGTTAGCAATACAGAAAAATTAAATCTGTTCGTTCGTTTACCGTTAAAAATAAGTTTTCTATAATTCGGCAACGAAAATATCTAGTTTTTGAAATTTAATCTCTAGCTTTTTTAAATTTATTATTATTATTAATATTATTATTATTAATATTTCAACTATTAATATTTAAATAGTTGGGAAGGGATTCTGAAACTCAAGAAAGCGTGCGCAGATGATTTTCTCCCCCATACATCACATACAGTTTTGGGGTAAATAAATAAATAAAAAAAATATATCTGTAGTTAAGAAGTTGCATCCTGAACGTTGTTTCGGAAGAAGGAAACACGGAACAAAGTACTTTCCATTCATGAGGAACGCAAATAGTTGTCCTCGCCCCCATTGAGAGAAAAAAAACTAAGATGCATAGAGCAGCATTATCGGAACTGTATACGTTATCTAGCTAAAATATAATTATTTTAATTTATGATCATGGCCTCCTTGGATAATCCCATGGTTTGCAATCATTTTCAATAAATTATGTATATTCAATACAGTTTAATTCCAAAAGAACAAGCTATTCTAACTCTTTCTGTGTGTCGAGTACAATAAAAAAATAAGACAACACGAACGTTAAAGGGAACGTTTGGGCATAGAGCAATCATGAAAGTACTGATAACCGAGTTCTTCCGCTTAGCTACCAGAAAAAAAAAACGGGATGCAATCGAGATACGCATTTTTGGAGAGACAGGAACAGGGCTTAGGAAAACTTAACAGCGGGATGCAAGGACATACGTAAGTATGGGCACACAGTTGTGTCGCTTTCCTTAACATGACGTATACGCATGTTTTCTAAATGTGATCTATAAGTAGCCTACATGACTATAGAATGTAGTAATCTTTAAGTAGAACTGTACACTGATATTTCACAGTCAATGACCCAACCAGCTGATGTAACTCAGAGCCAAAATTGCCGCTGACTTTTCAGTAACTATGACCGGGATGGGGTTTGAGTCCCGACGGTGGAAAGGATTTTCAACACTAGCCAGATAGCTAGGTCGAGTTCTGTCGCTGTCTGGAGGAGAATTCTAGCGGCCGGCTACTCCAATCGGTAGTTTTCCGTGGTCTCATCGATCAATACCTGGCGAATGCCGGAGCAGTTCCCTAACAAACGGGCCACGGACCGCGCGCGATCTTTCCTTCCTCTTCCCTGTTCTGACCTCCTCCGAAACACACTTCACTTCCATGCACAACACTATCACATCTGTCGGGAGACTACACAACAAAAGCGGAATCTCGTTTTCAATATTTGTCCATGGTGCATATTAGTCAATATTTTTCAATATGTGTCAATGAAATTGTACAAAGTTTGTTAAAAAATTAAAGCGAATTCTTGTGGGCTTGCACTCACCGCTCGAGAGCATTCTAATTCAGACCCCCGGAGAACTTTTCAGCAACTCACCTGCAAAACAAGAAAGAAACAATTAGCGAGGACATTCACTCGGGCATACAAATCACTTGTTTATTGCAAAGCAAGACTTTCAGAAAAACACTCACACATATCTCCCGAAATCAATATCAAATCAACTCAATGCAATAAAATGGTACTAAAGGTGCTGCAGTCAACTGTATCTCCAAGTATGCGAGGGAGGAGATCCTGAAGCCCAGTCTTCAGTCAACCGACCTCAATGGTAGTTTCCTGTTGCCGTCCGCAATATGGATAATGGTTTGGTTTAGTTTTTCCTGTTTCCGGGCGTGTCAACTGCTTTGGTCATTAGCCCGTTAGTGTAGTGCATGCTTGTTCTCGGGAGATGGCGGTGATCTTCCCCCGCTGGATGGCGAGATCCGGCGCCGACCTACCGTCGGTTAGTGGGGTTTCCCCCTAACCAGGACTCTCCCACCAGCGGGGCACCGCCCCAGCCGGGACAAGCTCTAAGCTCCCGACCGGTCTCCTGGGATATGTGGTAGTGTAGTACATGTTAGTGCAAGTGTGTGTGTAAGGGGAGACGATAGGACAAGAAAGATCGCGCGCGGTCCGTGGCCCGTTTGGTAGGGTACTGCTCCGGCATTCGCGTGGTATTGATCGGAGAAACCACGAAAACTACTGATCTGAGGAGCCGGCCGCTAGAATTCTCCTCCAGACAGCGACTGAACTCGACCTAGCTGAAAAACGAGTGTCGAAAATCCTGTCGCCGTGGGGAGTGGTAACCTAGGACCTCCCGGTCAGAAACGCTGCAGTGACATCAGTTGATGCAATGAGCTACCGCTCCCGGTCACTGTATTGGATAATATGTAATAAATAACTCCAGTAATTAATGTAACATAAGCGATCGATAAAGACTGCAATGTTAATGCTATCTTTATAAATGAAACGTAAATACTAAATAAAATACGTAGGGAAGTTTGAATTTCTGCAAATCTTCCAACGAGACGTCCCCCAAACAGACGTGGAAAATAATCCGCCTCCGCCCGGTGCACAGCTCGCGAACGCACGACGCGCCCCGAAGTGGACCCGCCCGCGCGGGATTAATGAAAGCAGCGTGGCAAGGGGGCGCTCTTTTGAGCGGAAGCCCCCACACGGGCAGGGGCTCCCATCCGCAGCTGGCCACCCATGAATAGCAGACGATCGCGCAACGCACGAGAGCCCCTCCCCTCCCCTCCCCACCCCACCCCCGCCTCCGCTCCGCGCGCGGCCTTTGTCACCGGCGCGGGTTGGGGAGGGGGAGGGGGAGGGGGCGTGACCTCCGCGCCGCGACCAGCGACACTACACAACACTGCAGGAGCGACATGCGACGCCCGGGCGGTTGCGAAAGCGGCGGCCGACCGGATAGTGGTCGGCACGGGGAGGCGGATGTGCATTGGTTGCTCCTGCCTTCGAATCCAGCGGCCGGCTGCTCTGATAGGGAGTTTGCCGTGGTTTTTCCGATCAATACCAGGCGAATTCCGGAGCAGTACCCTATCAAACGAGCCACGGACCGCGCGCGATCTGTCCTTCCTCTTCCTTGTCCTCTCCTCTCCCCTTACACACACACACACACACACACACTTACACTAACATGCACTACACTACCACATATTACGGGAGACCGGTCGGGAGCTTAGTGCTTGTCCCGGCTGTGGGAGATACCTGGTTGAGGAAAACTCCGCTAGCCGACTGTAGGTCGGCGCCTGATCTCGCCATCGAGCAGGGGAAGATCCCAGCTATCTCCCGAGGAAAAACTACGCTACGAGCACTACGCTTACGAGAATACCGAGAGCGGTAGCTCAGTGCATTAACTGATGTCCTAGATTCGAGTCCTGACGGCGGCAGGATTTTCGACACTAGCTTTTCAACTAGGTCGAATTCAGTCGCTGTCTGGAGGAGAATTCTAGAGGCTGGTTTGCTCTGATCGGTAGTTTTCTGCGGTTTCTCCGATCAACACCAGGCGAATACCGGAGCAGTACCCTAACAAACGGGCCATGGTCTGTGCGCGATCTATCCTTCCTCTTCCTTGTCCTATCATCCACCGTTACACTATCGAGCACTACACTACCACATATTCCGGGAGACCGGTCATGAGCTTAGTGCTCGTGGTGTCACCCAGGCGAGAGAGAGAGAGAGAGAGAGAGAGAAACGAGGCGTCGTGTAGGTCGGCGCAGGATTTCACTATAGTGATGGAAGACCACCGTCACATCCCACGATAAGAAACACGCACTACCCTTAATGGGACTAACATGAGTTGACGCAGTCCGCATCACTAATCAATTTTCTTCCTCCTCCAATTCTTAATTTTGCCTGAGAGTCAGTCAGCGACCCAGCCATGCACTGGCTCACTCGCTCGCGTGAGTCTCTACAGAAGTAAAAAGGGGAATGATCATCACGGATGTACTGTGCTGCTCGAAACATTCGCCTGGAATGGTTCAGGGAAGGTCATGCGTCGGAGCGGTCAGCCTACGAACTCGATGCAGGCGCGGATGCAAATGAAAAACAATTAAAGAACGCATTCAACCGAAATGGTTCGAATAGTGAGAGGGAAACCCAAAGCGATAAATTTCATTAAGTATATTACTGAAACCGGAATAAAGGGAAATGATTTCGACTTCTATTCATAGATTGGTAACTCGTTATACTGAGTAATGTGAAGTGTTCAGAACAAATGGGGAAGTTTTTCCGAAAGAAGACGTTGCTTACTATTTCTTTATTTTAAATTACCGACTTTCTGTTCCGGATGAGAAATATTTGAACAAATACGTGTCGGGAGTACCAAAGTCTATCTAATCTTGTTACTGCCACAAGCGTTCATAATTACAAACAAGACACAAATAGTAATTAGGTAAACGACTCTTTCATTGAGATATGAACATTCATGAAACCGACAGGCTTGCATAGCTTATCTTGTTATTGTCGCAAGACTTTCAATTGATTTTGAACCGGAATCGGAGTTAATGGTTAGCAATAGCAAAACATTACCGGGTCCGCTATTTAGAATAGGGAGTCGTTGCACAGCATAGCGTAGAGCAATCGATTGCAATCTCGATCTTCTGTGTATACGCATAAAATTAATGTGAAAATAACTGCACATGCGCAGAAGATCCAAATTGTCGTTTGCTATAACTGTAGCTGGAAAGTTCATCGAACAGGAAGTTTTTTGTTAGTGGTCATATATCCTTGAGAGTTAAAAAATGTGCATTTCATGGCACAATATTGAATATAAAGTCAGAAATGTTTTCCACGTAATGTATATTTTGCATACGTAGACCTTTTTGGCATAATAATGAATATGTTTTGCAATTTTTTCCACAATTTGCCTAAAATAACACTGAAATATTAATTAATGCAAAGCATGAACTTATGAAATGTTAGTACAATAAGTTTCAGACTACTGACGGCCAACCCAACGGAGGTATTATTTGTTGTCATCGGTTTATCGCCGTGACTTGACACCGCACGTTTTCTTTCGGCGTCATCAGATTGACTCTTCGCGGCAAGACTTCGTCTTTCCCAATCCTTCTCCCCCTCAATGAAAGAGAGTCAACCTTCCTTGCGTATTCCCGGTTTTTCTAAGTAGCAAAAAACATGTAAAATTGTAAAAACGTTTTTTGTACACCAGCATTATAAACGACCTTATATGTTGCAAGAAATCGTTCACAATCGGGACGTTTACGGCACAAATGACATACTAGATTTTATGGCACGAATGATTGCGTTATCACACATTCAGCTAATCGCAGCGAGATAACAGTGGGGAGGTAGAGGTAACGTGTCAGCCAACTACCATTTCTCGCAGAGATGTCAAATACACGTGACGTCACAAGAGTTGTTTCGTAAAATTAAGTTTGATTCTCTTATAAATTTATAATACTGTCATAAAAAATAGCCTATGCAACCCGTTAATAAAGTTGCTTTATTATAATCATACAATTTTGAAAACGAGCGACTAACGTCGCTCATTTTCGTATCATATACTCATGCAATAAAGCTTAGCATTATAAACTAATTGCATTAACTATTATTTCTTAACCAAACGCTGCACAACTTAACAATTTCTGTGCACATTTCAACATTTTTGTGGCATACTTGCATGCACATTTCAGGTCTAACAGCTAATAGATGAACTTCCCAGCTGTAGCGATGCTTCCCAGCTGTATGTGATGGAAATGTACCCTGAATATGTTGGAATTGTAACAATGCTTGCGAGGTCTTAGAAACAAGGCCAGCCAAGCAACTATAAAGGAACTTGCATTATTGAGATATGTCAAAAAAATATTTAAGATGCATTTGTTAAAAACTTGTTTCAAATGTGGGTACAACTACTTTTAGTAAGAAATGCCTTGCTAGAGCAAATCAACAAAATTGCTTAGGATGAATGATGTGAAAAAGGAAACATTCTTCGGTTTATATATCTGTTGTTACATGTTCAAATGCATTAGTGTTTCTTTGGAGTGGTTCTATTCCCACATTGGACAAATAAGTGATGATTCATTTTGGGGCTAAATTTCCCAGCTTGGTTAAAGTAACTTTGACAGTGATGCCATCTTAGTATATTAGTTCTAATTAGCAGATAGATATTGATATATATTAGATAATGCCTTGTTATTTAGTATCATTAAATATATGAACTAACTGAACCCATGCAAACATACTGTATTTCATAAATCTCTATTTTGGATGTAAATTGTTTCCTACTGAATCCAACTTTGAATTGCCAAGCCTTGAATTGAATTAGCTAACGCTTCGCCGAGCAAAACCCGCCTATAGCTGAACCGCTCGCAAAAACCATCATGGCGGACGTACCTTTGGTCAAGTCTCGGAGGCTGCCCCACTCTGTGGCATCTGAGATTTCCCCTCTCGGCGATAAGGAAGCGCGTAGGCGACAAGGAGAGGCGACTGCAAGACGCAGCGATCGCGCTGACCGTCACTCGTCATCACTGCCCTCTTCGTCAAAAGAGGAACTCGCACTCCCAGGAGTGTCCAAAGAAATGAATACATCGTTTGTTGGTCCATCCACTATCTGAATTATTATGCCGCCTCTATTCCCTACACATGCTCGCAGGATTCCTTCCATTGTTCAGCTCTGTATTGTGCAAACGCTCCTCTGCAAAACGTTTCGTTTTCTTTTAAAGATGCATAAGGATTCCAATTATTTCTGCTGCTTCGCGCCCTTTTATAAATCCCCAAACAAGGGCTATTGGATTAAGATATGGATGGTACGGTGGAAGAAGGAGAGGAATGTGGCCGTGTTCAATGATTATTTGATGAACGACTTATCGATTTTCAGTGGATATTCTTTGAATTATTTGTAATAATTGGGATTTGGTGAATAACAGCAGCTACGGTGTAAAGCACACTGTCACTGCTCACTAGCCACGGTCAAACAGGGACTCGAGACCGAAACTCTTCAAGACACGGATTATTTTCTGTTGATCGTTTGGACAATCCCTACTGTAGAAACACGTAAGATGCCTTCCGTCTGATCCTTCTCACTCATCGGTTTGTTATCACCAAACTCGCAGTGTTGAATTACCGCGCGACCCACGAGAGAAAGACAGAGGGAGAGCTATGTTGTGACAAAGAGCGCAGGCAGGCGGGGAAATATTATGAGGTTTGGAGGGAGAGGCCACGTTCGGGCATGCGCAGTGGAAGGTTTTTTTGAGAGTGGTAGAGCAATAACCACCGCAGTTGAAGCTCCCCTCCCCGCCGCCGCGTCTTTTGGCGGGAAAGCGCTGCAGCGTGGGCGAGGGCGCTTTTGTCGCCACGTGCACGTACTACGTGCCAGCTGCCGCCGCCGCCGGAGCAGCTGGCCGACCCACACGCCGAGGGGCCCGGGGGGAGGCGGAGACGGCCAGGGGACACGAGGGAGCCCTTTGAAGGGACACAGCTGACGGGGCGGACCGCAACGCTTCCTGGTAGGGCCAAGGGCCAGGGGCACTTCAACTATCTCTCCCCCTCACTCACTCACTCACTCACGGCCTTTCAGCAGACGGAGAAGCGTGCTGTCATTCTGTCATCCCTACCATTCAACATTTACGGTAACAGGGATTTTCTCAGTATCTTATCTAATACACAACTTCAACATAACGAACCAACTCGGCACGCCATCATAACGTTCCCAATACGGTTAATGAAATGCTGTTTCAGTTTACAGTATTTTCATTTATATCAATATTTTTTTTAATCAATAAAATATTTACATATCTGAAAAAAAAAAAAACTTTAATAAATCCTGGACCATCCTCTTACATGAAAATTTCAAAATAGACAGTCTAGGGAATTAACTAGAAAATTTACAGTATTTTGCATATTGCAAATTATATTTTTATTAAATAATTTCGATATTATTGGTGCTACAGAACTTCCATATTTAGGAGCTTCTGACATTGGGGACATCTCTGACATCGGGGACAAAAACCTGCCTAATTTTGAAATAACGACGTAACATCTGAATATCTAATTTAATAATAATAATAACAATAACAATAATAATAATAATAACTCAGTTGGCACCAACAGAGTATAAAAATCTCACAATAAAGCAGCCCTAAAAAGAAACCTTCCAAAAATTTTTCATCTGGAAAGTTTAGTAACGAGACCAACTAGGCGTAAGCCGGATGACCCGGGTTCGAAGCCCACTTGGAGTAACAAATGTACTAATGCTTTTAACAATGAATTTCAGTTTGTATTAAAAAATAATATCTAATAATCATTAAAAAACACGGAAGTACAACGATCTGGCACATCAAATTAAACATCAATAGAAACCGTATCATGTTCATTCTCTAAGTATTATGAAATTTTAAAAATAGTGAAGGGTTATATCGAGACCCACATTTGCCTGCGGATGGCCAAGTAAATTCAATATATATAACATTGTACCCATCACAATCCCCGAAAGACGAAAGTCGAACGGGAAGAAATAAATTTAAAAAAAAAAGAAGAAAGTATTATCTATCTACCGGTCGCATAGAGTTAGTAGGGGCAAACACATCAGATATTGTGACAGTATTTAGGATTTGGAGAACATCTCGTCTTCTTCCACCAGATATTTCTACGGCAGCAGAGAGTCGTAATCAATGACACAGTGAAACTTCTTAAATAAAAGAATTTGAAATGGAGGTCAACCAAATGTAATTGGTAAGAACGGAGCACGTCGGAATCGGTTTCTCTGTAATTTGTTCCGCAAAATCTAACTGAGAACTTGTCGAAAACCCCAGATCAATAATAGTTTCAGTTCAGAAGCAAGATTTTTTTACATTAATAACACTTTTAAAACTTTTTTTTACGTGACTTAATTTTTTTTTGTTCACTGTTTTTTCTTGTTAAATACCCTTCTTAATAGAGTTCAGTTGAATGAGGACTCCATAACATGCTAGTGCCGGTAGTTGAGAATAATTTGGACAGCCCTACGCCTCGACCTTCCGTGGGTTATTGTCACAGTGCCCCGATGCGAATATAGAATCTGATCATTCATATGTAACTCGGCCACTCACAGGAAACGCAACTCTTTAGGTTTTCAGATAGGATGGAAAGGAAAAGTATAATGGCCTTCACAAGTAACGGCAGAGTGACGATTGAGACTCTACATCGTGTGTAGTACATAAATAAATTTTTAAAAATGTATACATAAATACAAGTGTCCGTGTTTTTATAAGAAGGCTCTGCGATTGATGGTAACAGGTTATACAGTACCGAAACGCAGTCCTTGGGGTGCAAATCAAATGTTGACGAAGTAGGCGCCGACACGATCCAAGTCCGGCATTTCACAATGAATACGTTAGCTGGCTTGGACGAAGCTAATCGCTGACTGCAACCGGTAGTGCTAGCTCAGTGCATCAACTGACGTCACTGGAGCGCCTCTGACCGGGAGGTCCTAGGTTCGAGTCCTGTCGGCGGCAGGATTTTCGACACTAGCTTTTTAGCTAGGTCGAATTCAGTCTCTGCCTGGAGGAGAATTCTAGCGGCCGGCTGCTCTGATCGGTAGTTTCCCGTGGTTTTTCCGATCAACACCAGGCGAATGCCGGAGCAGTACCTTACCAAACGGGCCACGGACCGCGCGCGATCTGTCGGCTAGCGGGGTTTCCCCCTAACGAGGACTCTCCCACCAGCGGGCCACCGCCCCAGCCGGGACAAGCTCTAAGCTCCCGACCGGTCTCCCGGAATATGTGGTAGTGTAGTGACTGTTAGTGTAAGTGTGTGTGTAAGGGGAGAGGATAGGACAAGGAAGAGGAAGGGCAGATCGCGGGCGGTTCATGACGTCGATAGGAAAAAAATAGGTTTAAAACATTGAAAAAGAAATTGGAACTCGAGAAAATCCTTGTCGTAATTTTAAAAACGCGGTACAGTGATCTATTATATCATGAAATTTTCAATTAAATATTTACCTTCAATAGTTAATTCTAATCATTACTAATAAGGTAGTCATATTTAGACGTTTCACTCTTCTACTCGCGCAACTTTTCTTGAACGATGACCTTACTCCCCCCTCCCTTCAGATATAAACAGTTTAAGGCAAAAGCTCGCAGCGAGCACTGATGACAACATTCCAAGCATTATAACTTCACTCGCGCGAAATAGAAGCCAGTCAAAGCGAGTTGCTTTCATAGACGATAACTTTTGTTCAGCCTTATTACCATTATCCAAATAAATGGCTAAGGTAGGTCCAGGTCCTTCAAGGGAGGCACCTAAAACTCCTATCTACTGTCCCTGCTGTTGCCTACCGGGATGACCTGACCGCACACGTAGCAAGTTTGACTTTGATTTTCCAGACGTTAGCATTACTATAAATACTCTAGTGTCCGCCTTTGTAACTAATACCCACATTCCGCCCGCATTTCTTTAATCTATCGTTCAAGAAAAGTTGCGGGAGTACATATTTTTCCGGTCTCTACAGATGATTACGGCTGACGCACCCGGAAACTTCAACGCCAGTCTCGGCCAGCGATGGGGGAGCGCGTGTCGGAAGCCAGTGGGTCACCGAAAGGCAGCCGCGACAACCCAAGGGCAGACGGACGTCGCTCTTCGCAGACGGACTCCACGCCGCGGCGAGGACAACGCAAGCATCGTGAATTGACTCGTTTCCAGTCCCCTCGAGGACACGTCGGCGGCGGCGGCAAGAACAAACCCACGTGTAGCAACCAGTTAGTACGTGCTTCTGTGCGCTTTCGGACGGTCAGTCAAAAACTAAGGCGACAACACGTTATATACGTTACTTAAGGCGGCGATGGTGTAGCGGTTAGCGTACCGGACTGCTATACCCAAGTTTGCGGGTTCAAACTCTATCGAAGCCGTGGATTTTTAAGGGCGAAAAAATAATCTTTCGTACGCCTTCCTTCGGAGGGGAAGTAAAGCCGGCTGTCCCATGTTAGTACATTTACTACATGTGAAAGATCCTCAAGCCTAAGTGATGCCACTGATTCAAATTGCCTGTTTCGTCGCCCAAGTAATACCTTCTTTCTCCGACGATTGGTGAAAGGAGTGTAACGAAATTTGCGTGGTCAGACGGAAGAGCAGGCCTCATGGTCTGAGTCTCGTCACGTAAAATAAGGCAAATTCAATTCAATATACCTCATTTTTCAAAACGAACTCATAACTATGAGGATATTCCTATAATACGTTCGCTTTTACGGAAGGATGCGTTGTCCTATAATTCTTGCAACGAGGAGGAGAGGTTGATGGAAAATCCACCCCATATTTTTCATCTTACATAATTAACTTCACATTACAAATATTGTTGAAATGAATGAAAATATATCCAGTTCCAATTGTTTAATGTGTTCACATCAAGAAACCCCCATTTTTCAGGTAACTGTGGATAGGAGGATAACGGTGAAGATCGCGGGCGATGGGCGGGGATTACGGGCGGGGGGGGGAGTATAGGGCGATGGGCGAGTGGCGAGAGTTATGGGCGAGGGGCGAGGGGCGATGGGCGAAGAGCGAAAGGCGATGAAGGGGGGATGGGCGATGAGTGTTCGGGAGAGGCGACGGGGGAAGAGCGAATGGCGATTGAATTGAATTTAATTGAATTGAATTTGCCTTATTTTACGTGGCGAGACTCAGGCCATGAGGCCTGCTCTTCCGTCTGACCACGCAAGTTTCGTTACACTCCTTTCACCCTTTCGTGGGCGAAAGAAGGTATTACTTGGGCGACGAAACAGGCGATTTTGAATTTAGCTCAGAGGCATCATTTAGGCTTGAGGATCTTTTACATGCAGTAAGTGCACTAACATGGGCGATGGGCGATGAGCGAGTGGCGATGGGCGATGGGCGATGAGCGAGTGGCGACGGGTGATGGGCGCAGTGCGTTGGGGAAAGGCGAGGGCGGGCTGCAAGGCCACCGGGCCGGTCGCCCCTCGAACCTCTTCGTGCCGCGCCGCTCAGCGCGTGTTCTTTGTTCGGCCGAAGGTCACGCGCGGACGCCACACCGCCAACCATCGCCCCCCACATCCGCACACGCGCGCCTCCCACCACACGCCCCCGCATTCCCACACCAACTACACAGCTACGCCGAATACACACACGTTTCAAGGAGAATTCTCGCGCCCGGCTGCTCTCATCGTTACTTCTCCCTGGTTTCTCCGATCAACACCTGGCGAATGCCGGAGCAGTACCCTAACAAACGGGCCACGGTCCGCGCGCGATCTTTCCTTCCTCTTCCATGTCCTATCCTCTCCCCTTACACACACACTTACACTAACATGCACTACACTACCACATATTCCGGGAGACCGGACGGGAGCTTAGAGCTTGCCCTGACTGGGGCGGTGCCCCGCTGGTGGGTAATACCTGGTTAAGGGGGAAACCCCACTAGCCGACGGTAGTTCGGCGCTGGATCTTTGCACCAGGGGAAGACCACCTCCTCCCGGGCTATTACGTGTACTAACTACACTTACGGGACTATATCATGGTGTTTGCCGCGCCCGGGCACATGAAGTAAACAAACCCAAACACTGTTTCAGGGCCTCGAGCCCATACGATAGCTACTCCGCCAAACGCAGGACAGCAATGGCTAGATGTGAACGTAAGGTCAATGCAGTGAGTGGAACGGAAGAAGGAATGGTCCTTATACGAAGAAGCAATAGCATTACAAAGCGAGTCTTACCGTCCCAACTAGCTCCATTATAAAAAATGCTGCAAAAGCAAACGCCTTTTATTCCAATACTCGAAATCCGAACATCACCCAGAAATCCACTCCCTGTTAACTTGTTTCTTACCATATTGAAAATTCATATATTTTATAACAATTTATTTCATTCCCTGATGCAACTTTGTGGCGCATTTTTCAAAACAACCTCTCAAACAATTGAACATTCACAGTACACAAGACGCACGTTCCTGGAAAGGAATTTTCTCTTTGGAGGCAGTGCGCGGGAGGCATCAAGAATCCCCCTCCCCCAGCCACAGGCCGGGCGCCCGTTCTCAAGGCCACCTTCGCTTTCGTCGCCGCCGCCGCCCCCTCCCCTGTTCCCAAAGCCTCCTCCCCATCCCACTCCCGCCGCCCCCATCGCCGCCTCAGCGGTGAAAGAGGAGGCGGAGGCAAAGGCGGTACAGCCCGAGGGCCATTGGGTTAAGCGGTCAGCCTTCGGGTCCGCTGCCGCGTCGCTCGTCAGCTCTGCTCTTCTCTTCCGCCTCCACCACACCGAAGCTCCACGCAAATTTCAAATTCTCACCACCACGCGAGACGGGACTGTATTAGAGAATCTGTGCACGCCTTACCGGACCGCTCTATCGATCTTCTGTGCATGCGCACATGCAATGTGATGCGAAACTTCAACTAGACATGCGCAGGAGATCGGTAGCGCTTTAACGTTCGAGAGCGCACAAACTATTTTTGTCCTATTAAATAGAGTGACTCCCAAACGTTGGAAACTGCAAGGAGAAGGCTTCCCATTGGATCGTTAGATTGAATACCATCGAGCTTCAATACCAAATATTTAATTTGTAACGAACCTCCCGCCTGTATGACATCAGACGAATGCAGAAACAGTACCACCAACAAACGAGCCAAGGACCGCGCGCGATCATTCCTTCCTCTTCCTTGCCCTATCCTCGCCCCTTCAACAGCTCACAGAGCTTGTCATTCAATGGGGGCTTCGTTACAATTCAAATTTTTGGTTTGAAGATCTCCGACTGGATAACGTGCCCTTTTCCGTCCCGTTCTCGATTTTGGGCAGTCACTGGATTTAAATCGGACATGATGTGATCAGGTGGAACTCAGGAAAAAACTAGAATAAATGAAAGTTTCCATTTTAACAGAAAAATGCAATATTTTATTGGGTCATTACTATTTTCATACTGTATTCGCATATTCACTGCTCACAACACAGCTGACGTCAAAAGACACAAGGCTTCAAGGAAGAGGTTGCCCGTCATTAAATATTAGCTATTCACGTGTTGCGTAAAGAAACAACTTATTTTATTTTCTTCGTCTGTAAAGAACTCTTGTACTATATATTGTTATTGCAATATTCGACAATGTCATTTGTTATTTATTGTCGTGTCAAACGCGAGCATTTTATTTCTTGTTGAACAGTGTGCGTTGTACTTTTTCGAAACTCATTTTCAGTGGTTTTAGTCAGTAGCATTTTTGCCACTATTATGTACTAATTTTATTTTTTATTTCAGCTAACTTTCAAATTCACATAACTTACAAAGAATTTTTTTTTTTTTTTTTTTGTGCGATTTATTACGTTTTGAGTCCACGTTACCAACGTCATTGACGACTCAGCTGACAAATACTTTGTAGTCCGATGCACACGTCTCCAAGACATTAGGAACGCAAATTAGTTTAGCACAATTTCAAGGTGACTGTGACTTATATCATGCCCAAGAGAAAATGAGCATGCTAATTCTATTCAAATACTAAAAATATTTACCATGTGCGAACATGCTCGACAATAGAGGACTGTAATGCTATACAAGACGATTTGAATATGTATGTCGATATCTGCAATCGCTCGGGAAACAAAGCACCAAAGTTCTTCTGGTCACAATCTACACATAATAAAATGAGCTTAAATTTACTGGAGCAACCGATTCAGACGAATATTTTTGTAAAGGCGAGGATCCGGAACGATATTTTGGGATGCTTTGAAAGTCTAATGAATTGAATTTGTTTTTTCTTCTTTCAATTTCGGTTGGTGCGTGAATTGAGGAGAAACAGAAGAGAAATTTGAACCCTTCACGATCGACCTGCGAGTGACTAGGATTTGAAATGTATCTCCGGTAGGGAAGATGCAGCGTCAGTAACATCAATTCGAGAAATAACCAACCAGTCACGAGTGAAAACTGTTTTTGGATAGTGTTTCCTCCGTTTAAATCATCCGCTACTCTAACAAAACTGGCTTTGGAAAAGATAAATTAAATAAATTACCCTTTTGAGTTTATCTATGGGTCTCAATAGTTAACACTGCGCCCACTTAGTAAGAATAAATAGGTACACAGACCTGCCATCGATTGTCTCTACTATTTAGTTATCTTTGTGTTTTACTGCTTACCAGTTATTAGTTTTGTTCCTATTTGTGATTATAGGCATATGTTGCATACAACATATAATATTTTCTTTTGTACTATAGCAGTAGTAATATGTAGAAATTACAATTGCTTGTTTGGAAATGTAATTAATAATGAGTACAAACCCTTAAAAAAATAAATCTAATAAATAACTGACGAATGGTTACTTCAATAACCAGACCTTTGGAGCGGTTATCCCCAACAGGTTAAATCGCCGGCGAGAAAAACCAGAACAGTCTAAAACCGGTCATTTCCGTAACAACCCACCATCGCCAGCCAGAAATCGTTCAAACAGCAACGAACCGCGCCGCCGAGCCGAGCTGAGCTGAGCTGAGCTGCAGATGGAAAAAACCGCCACGGCACGCTGCGAGTTGGGTCTAGCGGGCCGTTTCTCCCCCACCCCTGCCCCCCTTCCTTCGCGGGTAAACAAACACGCAGCGGCAACGCCGCTCGGCGCATGCGCCGCCGCGTGACGTCAGCGGCCGCCAGCGCGAGACAAGGCCGCAGGCGCGGCGTTGCCGCTCCGCCGCCCGGCACGTCGCGGCGCGGCGTTGCCGCTCCGTCGCCGGCGCTCCCGCGGGGAGGGAACTGACCTGACTCCGCTGCCACAGTGCCCGCCTACGGGGCAGGCGACCACGCCCACACACACAGCGCACCGGGGATGCGACATCGCCAACACAACATCCAGGTTTATTTATTTTTTTATTTTACGTCAGAAAAACAGTTAAAAACTGCGTATGACGTGCTATGGGGAAAAGTGAATTGTGTGCACATTTTCAAAATTCTGTGATCCCTACACCAAGTCATATACTACTTAAATTTTGAATTTTGAAAGGGAGAAAAAAAACTCCCATGTAGTAAAATCTATTTTCAAGGATAAATAAGCAATACATTTTGAATTTTGAAAGGGAGAAAAAAAACTCCCATGTAATAAAATCTATTTTCAAGGATAAAAAGGCAATACATTTTGGCTCTTATCCATGTTGTCCTTCGGAATAATACTTCCTGCCGCGACAACATGGAAACGATAATTTGAATAATTGTATTTCCCACTGAATTCTAGAAGACGTGGACAGAAAATGAAGTTACATTTATGTCCAGAAGCAAAACAAGGGGCCATCTCAGCATTTGCTCAATGGATCAGGGAAACTGGACGAAAAACCTGATCGAGATGGGAGTTTCTACACGTTAATGTAAAATATGCCCTCCTTTTTCTTTAAATTTGTTCACGATTGAGGTATACCAGAATGTCTGACATTTTACGAAAGTAAAAATATTGACTTCACGGCTCTCTTGTAATTAAGAAACACGGGATCTCTTTATATCATGTTAGTTTTAGAATCCAGAAATTGACAATGAAAACAAATTCACAACTTATGTTTGATTAGTTATGTGTAGCACACTTCCACTAATACAATGCTTGCTGCTAATACGATCGTTGCAATTTCGTAAGTAACGTGAAATGTCAGTTATCACTATTTCCGCCCGAACGCCTCAATTGTCATTATGTAAATGTAAATATTTAAGTGGTTAGGCGGAAGAGCAGGCCTTACGGCCTGAGCCTCGCCAGAAATAAAGACATTATTATTATTATTATTATTATTATTATTATTATTATTATTATTATTATTATTATTATTATTATTGTTCAAAAAACTTCGGCATTTTATAAAGACATCAACATATTTCTAAATTTCGATGCTCAAAATTAAAACGGCGATGTTCAACAAATTTCGACTTCAAAAAATCGATGTGAAAACCATCGATGATTTTACAAAAACATTAACATCGATGTATAGAATGTACTGAAGCCGATGTTTCTTGCTCATCGAGATTTTAGAGCAATGTTCCTTCGTTTTCGATATTTTGTTAATGGATGACAAATTCCAAAATCGCAATTCTGAATTATTAAATAATAACTGATTGTACTATTGTGCTGGAATCGAATCAAACGAACGCTGTTTATACGAACTTCATCGAGCAGACTATCCTTCACCCTATGTCGTTCATCTTTCCTCGCTTTACGCACGTGGAATAGCGTTTTCACCTTTATTTTCAGTTAAATTTTAATTATAAATTAATATGCACGGACACCTTCAAATTACATTTCATTGTGCACGTATTTAATATTAAGAGGTTACGAACTTCGTTTTAAAACATCGATGTTCATATCTTGATCGATGTACTATTAATATGGATGTTCTAATTTTGAACATCGACGTTTGGCAACATCGACGTTTTGTTGTAGACGCCGTATCATTACGACGCAGGCGTTAAAACAGGGGGGGGGGATAATGGGAGCATGCCCCTCTGACAGTTTCCTGATGGGTCCAAATGCCCTATATAATGATACATTTTATTTTGGTAAACACACTCAATTTAGTTAATTTTGAGCTTTTCGTTTACATAGAGGACCTTCTTGCAGAGCAGCTATTTTCATTAATATATTATTTACTTTTTTAGCAAAATATATTGTGCAATGATTTGAATGTATATGGATTTGTTATTCAAGTTTAATTTTAGTGATGGATTTATTACGAACTTTGTTGTGTGGATATTAAATACTGTTTGGCGTGAAGCATCATTAAGTGATACTCAATACCCTACTGAAATATGAGATCCGTCAGTTCATATTTCGAAAATATTAATCTCAACTTCGGAATATTCCTTCGGAATCAGAGATATTCAGAATTCAGTTATTTTCTTGGATAGTTTCTCAGACCACGTCGGAAGAGAATCTTTTCGAAATTTACGTAAATAATTGTGACATGTACTCCGATATACAATTTCGAGAAGAATAAAGTGCATGACGAAGTTAAGAACGCGCAAGAGCTCAGATAGACCTGCACTTCAAGATATCAATCAACATCTCCATCCTTTCTTTCGCAAGAGAGGTTTTTATAAGAAAGCACTCGATGAGAATTTGCATCAACGCGGAAGTAACAAATACGCGATAAAGTTATTACTGACGCCTTGTTCTGTCAACGATCCATCAATTCGGATGGGTCAGTGGCTAGAGAAGTACTTCACATTGAGATGATGCAGAATAAATGGGGACACTCGAAAAAACGTGTTCGCCTCTTTACTTGTCTTGCTCAAGACACTTCAATAGTAAAAACATTAAATTAAATACGTTCGCACGTGGAATACATTCAAAGGCAACAACGATAGTACGACATTAAATTAATTTTCAATTAAAAAGAACATTTATCATTCACGCAGAATTATCAATCAAAACAATTAATAAAACCCGATTAAGAGAACTATAAAAACAAATACGGGAAATTCCATCGTAAATTCTCAATTAATCGAGAGTACCATATTTAACAATCTCAATTGAAAGGTATTCCAAGAAGTTTTATTTGTTCTTTGATTTTTTTTTACGAGAGAATGGCTTAACGAAAAGTATCAACGACACATGACTGAAAACTAACTCATTGTTGCCTTCTGCCTCAGTTTAGAAACTTCAAACGCGTCATTATTTCATTTATATTGACCTAATGACGTTAATATCTAAAATAACTCTCAAAATTTGTATCCGTATTGTTTATTAAGTTTACATGGGGGTAGGGTGGGAGGAGATGTCTAAAAAAATTCCGAACTCGCCAAAACAACTATTAGTAATCTGCAGAAGCGATGATGGTACATAAACCCATACAAAATGTTTTCCCAAAAGTTGCACATTGTTACAAAAGTTCACATTGGTCAAGTTAGTGTAAGTGTGTTGTGTGTGTGTGTGTGTAAACTGAATTGACAAATAAGTATGCACTAAAATCCGCCGTACTGACCTATGTTTCTCATCGTTTTACGCGCAATCAAATCCAGCGTTTTAGTCTTACTAGAAAGTTCAATCCAATTTCAAAGAGTAGAATTAGTTTTCACAACGGAACCTCCTCCCATTTATACATTTAACTATTAGCATTAAAACCACGTTTGAGCACAATTCCGAGAACCCCATTACAGGCACCATGAATAATGTTCTGTTACAAGACCATTATACCATCCTATTTCACTCACTTTTGTGGGGAATCCCCTCTGTGGCTTACGGAAATTTATATCATACGGATTTCGATGAACCAGAAGGTAAGTAATATTTGAAAAACGTTCATGATATTTTGGTTTAAAATATTGCATAATTTATACAACTATACAGAAATCTGATATCAGCCACAATGACCCACGCACACAAAAATGCAAAATTCAAAATTACATTAAATACAGAAATTAATTAATCAGGAACGATAAACACGTAAAATATGTAGAATAACTATCAATTTGCAGAAATGTGAAGCTTATTAAGAAAACAAGCAAATCGTGCAAGTTCTGCGTCGTAAAACCCAGCTTTATGACTAGCAAAATCGGTAAATAATTTGAAATTGTTTGTTGTCACGTGGCGACTAGGGGAGATGTTACGCCGCCGTTATGAATCGCTCGCCGGCCGGCAGGCGGTGCTGCTGTCGCAAGAGCGACTCGGCGTTGCGTCGTCCGCCTAGGGCCGCCCCGCCCCTCCCACCATGTGTGTGCACTGCCTGAGAGGGTGCAGATAGCGCCTTATCGGCGCGCGGGGCGACGAGCTCGGCACACATGAGCGACAGATAGCGTATCGCGCGCGCCGCTCCGCGCCAACGCCGTCTGTTGTTATCGGAAGCCAAGGGGAGCCCCACAAGATACCGCAAACTGGCTTTTTTTTTTTTTTTTTTCCATGCGCGCTTTCCCAGTCTAGGCGTAGGCGGCGCTGAACGCCTGTCTAGGCATCATACACACACACACACACCACAAGATACCGCAAACAGTTTTTTTTTCCACGCGCGCTTTCCCAGCCTGGGCGTAGGCGGCGCTGAACGCCTGTCTAGGCATCATACACACACACACACACACACACACACACACACACACACACACACACCACAAGATACCGCAAACAGTTTTTTTTCCACGCGCGTTTTCCCAGCCTAGGCGTAGGCGGCGCTGAACGCCTGTCTAGGCATCATACACACACATACATACGCCTAATCCAATCTCCGGCTTCCAGGCAGCAGATTCAAATGATAGCTAAGTCATTGAAAGCTGCTCATGCAATCAATAAAAATGTAGCTAATGACAACGCCCTTTATTGAAATCTTTGGAGTGCCAATGATTTATTACAATGGCTCGGTTTCCGAGGACGTGTCATCTTTTCATTGGTGCATTCTCGACGTAGCTAAATTGTAATTGAATGTTTATCACCACATATAAGTGATAGACATGTATAGTTGGGTCATTTTTTTGTCATTTTTACGCGTTTTGTTTCCCGTTCGTATTTTTTGTTTGTGAATGTTTCATGAATTCACAATGACACTCAAAGTTTTTATTGCATCATCGGTTGATGGCGAAATTCACTACTGCAGTGGACTCCTTTTTAAACTATCAACTACGGCATATTTTGCACAAATTGACGCAGACAGGCTTCGGAATGTGTCAATGGGTTCGAGTCGATTCCAGAAAATTTTATTATAGAAGTCGGGCAAATTAGAGAACATATGATCATGTATGTTTTGTTCCAGTGGGGAAAAAATGTACTGGTTTGTAACGCGCTGTCTAGCGTAAACACACGATGCCATACAATAATTGCGAAACACGTATACCGGAAATGATCAGTGAATGATAACACAGCACTTCAAAGAACATTCTTGAAGATTCTTATCAAGGCATATAGAAATATTGGGCGTCTAACATGTTCTCGGAAGTCAAAAAAACGTATAATAGAATCTCTAATGTGATGGAAAGTTTAATAATAACAAAAATATGGGACATCTGATAATTTCATTGATCACGATTTCTAAGCGTAGAAGTCTCAACGTGGCCTTCCAATGTTCAAACATAGCATTAAATCTCCAGATCGACATGGCCCACTGGCATTCGCAGTATTACTCGTATATGGCCCACTGCCATTCGTAGTATCTCATGAAATTGCATTCATACCTACGTTTATGACCAACGTTCGTCAATAAAGCACGGTACATATTGCGGGAATTTCGTAATGCCGGACTGAAATACCGACAACTTCGAATGCTATCTGCGCGAACGTAGCACAGTAGTCGAGAATCAACTCATACGCGACAAACATTCCAAAACTATTCTAATTTTCATAAAAAATACGTACACATACAGTTTTCACGTTGGAAAAAACCATTATACAGCGACATTTCAAATTAACATAAAGGTAGATCTAGAAATTGGAATATACATGAAAATTAAATCCGATATGCTATTAAAGAGAAGAAATAAATTGATTTTATTATTTCACACGCATATGTTCGAATGTACGGTTGTGTGTGCTCTGGCAAAGGCGACCCAGCCTGACTGATGTGGAGCTCGGTATTTCACGTCCATAGAAACAATTAAAAATCTCTGGAATTATGCTATTAACCAAATTAATGTCTTTGGACAATCTTGGTACATGGAAGTCGAAACACCCTATTACATAAATATTCAAATGTCTAATTTCTATAGGGGCATTAATTGGCACATGAAGCAAAGTATGTAACTAAGTACCATCATTACAAATAGCCAATTTCAATAATAAAAGTATGTAAAAGGTTCAAACTTAAATACATAGGCATCGCTCAAGGTATTACATTTTATGATCATGTAATAAAATCAACACACTTCTATACTGCGATGTTTATTAAGCTGCGATTGAAGTAAATCAGCACTTTCCTTGTCATCCAATCGGAAGGTTGAACGCCAACATAGGGACGTTTAAGGTCCCGATTGGATGGCACCACATCAGCTAATGAATGTCAGATGCAGCAAAGTAAAAATCGCAGTATAGACCTATCCGTATAAAGGAAGCTATAAAGTACATTAACTAAAATTAAATTGAAATTTTGAATTTCTGCCTCCCTAAAGTTGATTTAACACCACAGTGAGTAGTGGGAAATTACGGCTGGTCGTTTCAATTGTTAACTGTAATTATCTGAGCACAGGAACAGTTTTCAAGGCAAACGAGGGGCAATCAAATCTTTGGTGATACCAACTAATCGTGTGAAACTCGAGTCTTTTACTACATACACGATCCACTCTGTAGGTTCCAGACTTATATTTGGCATTGAGCGTGTAAGACAGCAGAAAAGAAAGGTTATCAGTTGAACAATAAATGTTAATGAGCGTTACGAAACGCAATAATAGTTTAAGTTATATTCCAACGCATTCTTTTAGAACTTCAATACCGTCGTATAGAATGTATTGAATGTATATCAATATATACTATATTACAAGTGTACTATAGTATGTATGCAGTAATTTCATTGCGTTTTAATGTAATTTTACTCTGCAGTGCCTTTGAACGGGAGGTCCTAGGGTTCGAGTCCCGATGGTGACAAGATTTTCGTCACCAGCTCGTCAGCTAGGTCGAATTCAGCCGCCGTCTGGTGTTGAATTCTGGCGGCCGGCTACTCTGAACGGTAATTTTCCGTGGTTTCTCCGATCAACCCAAGTGAATGCTGGAACAGTAACCTAACAAACGGGCCACGGACCGCCCGCGATCTTTCCTTCCCCTTCCTTTGTCCTATCATCACCCCTTTTTTACCCACACGCACACTTATATGTGCTACTTGCTGGGAGGCCGGTCGGGAGCTTCGAGTTTGTCCCGGCTGGGGCGTTGTTCCGCTGGTGAGAGATACTTGGTTAGGGAAACCCCGGTAGTCGACGGTAGTCTCTGATCATGTGCAACTTGCCGGGAGGTCGGTCGAGAGCCTAGAGTTTGTGCCGGTTGGGGCGTTGTATCAGCTGGTGGGAGATTCCTAGTTAGGAAAAACCCCGGTAGTCGACGGTAGCACCGGATCTCACCATCCAGCGGGGGAAGGCCACCACCATCGCCTCGCGCGATAAAGCGTCCAATACACTTATCTCAATTGATCTCAACAGTTGACGCGTCCGGAATCACTGATCAATCAATCGCGCCCTTTCCCCCGGCGGTGTCCGAGTGGAGCGCGGCAGCGTCCGCCCTGGCGGGTGTCCAGGCCTTCCGACGACAGCGCCACTGCGCTCCCTCTTACGTCACGGCCGCCGAGCGACCGCCCGCCGTATTTACAGCTATTTCTGCACGCGCCCGAATAAATTCGCGATCGCCGCAGCGGGGCGAAAGGTTGAAAGACATCGCGCGCCGACGTTGCTCATATCTCCGCAGGTGCCGACTGGCTAGTCTCACGGTTAGATTGGATGTTAGAGAGTCCCCAAGTACCGAGTCGTTTCTCCCGAAAGTAGTGCATTTTTTTTTCTCTCGGCAGATGGCGGTGATCTTCCCCCAATGGATGGCGTGATCGGGCGCCGACCTACCGTCTGCTAATGGGGTTTCCCCCTAACCAGGACTCTCCCACCAGCGGGGCACCGCCCCAACCAGGACAAACTCTAAGCTCCCGACCGGTCTCCCGGAATATGTGGTAGTGTAGTGCATGTTAGTGTAAGTGTGTGAGGATAGGACAAGGAAGAGGAAGGACAGATCGCGTGCGGTCCGTGGCCCCTTTATTAGGGTACTGCTCCATCATTCGTCAGATATTGATCGGAGAAACCACGGAAAACTACCGATCAGAGCAGCCGGCCGCTAGAATTCTCCTCCCGACAGCGACTAAATTCGACCTAGCTGGAAAGCTTGTGTCGAAAATCGTGTCACCGTCGGGTCTCGAACGTAGGACCTCCTTGTCAGAGGGACTGTAGTAACATCAGCTGACGCCCTGAGCCACCCCTGCCGGTTTGGGTTTCGACTACCGACCGTGGCCGATTTTCCATATAAGCTACTTAGCTAGGTCGAGTTCCGCCGCTGTCTGGAGGAGAATTCTAGCGGTCGGCTGCTCTAATTCAAATTTTTCCGCGTTTTTTTATCAGTACCAAGCGAAAGCCGGTGCAGCACCTTAACAAACGGGCCAAGGTTAGGCAAGAGACAATTTCGGATGCGGAATGCACATGTGAGTGAATTCGTTGAGCGAGCGACTTAGTAGTAATAATAATAATAATAATAATAATAATAATAATAATAATAATAATAATAGCATTATGTCCTATTATTAATACTACTATTATTATTGCTATTACTACTATTATTAGTATTGTGTTAATTACTATGCGTTCGTGTACTAAATATATAATTATATTCAAAGTAGTATTGCATTGAAGTATGGTGACGTGTTGTGCAGTGTAGTGCATTATAGAAGTATGAAGACACGTAAATTTCAAATGTGACAGTGAAATTAAAAAGTCGTGTAGTCTTGTGTTTTATAGTTAAAAATATCTGTGCAGGTTTGCCAAAAAATTTAGTTAATGCTATTATTGTTAGCATATTATTATTATTATTATTACGATTATTATAGTTATTATGTCTTTAAATAATTTGAAGTTACATTGTTAAGTAATTTGAAGTTAATATTAGTAATATGTAAATTGTAATGTTCTGCCACCAGGTTGTATATACCTACCTGCAGAAATAATAAATATCTATATCTATAACTCAAATAATTGCAGGAATAAAATAAATAAAAAAATAAATAAGTAACTGCATAAGGAGCCCCGCTCAATACCAGCGCTGTGGTTAACCATCCTCGCACGTGCAGATGCTCCTTTGCAGTACAGCCAAACTTTTTTAGCTGTGACGTCTCCCAGCCCCACAACTCCGCTCCCACGACAGCTCATTTGCATTTCGGGTGGGTGAGTCAGTGTGCATTGCGACTCCGCGCCGCGGCCGGCGAAAGCTCGAACTTCCGACTGCTCGCTTCACATGCGCGGCAGCGGACAGCATAAAGTGAAAGGGAAAGAAAGATTTCGCGGTCCGTGGTTCATTTGGTAGGGTAGTGGTCCGGTATTCGCCTGGTGTTGATTGGAGGAACCACGGAAAACTACCGATCAGAGCAGCCGGCCGCTAGAATTCTCCTCCAGACTGCGAGTGAAATCGACCTAGCTACGTAGCTAGTGTTGAAAATCGTCCCAGCGTCGGGACAGTAACCCTAGGACTGGAGGCCCTGTAGTGTCATCAGTTGATGCCCTGAGCCACCTCAACCGCTATGACAGTTGACGCCTTCTGACTCCGCAAACGACGTCTTCCGCCGGGCGCCTCCGCTCGCGGTGGAGCCTTAGCTGAGAAGGTGGTTAGCAGCGAGAAGGTTCGATTCTTCTCTTCCCATTCCTATGGAACCGGTATTCGATTTCTTTGCTTTCGGTATGGAATCGGTGTTATTGTTGGCGTAATCGATTCTATTCCTTCGATTCCTATTGAAAAATCGGTGTTTTGTTGGCGTAATCGATTCTATTCCTGCGATTCCTACGGAACCGGTATTCGATTCCTTTGCCTTTGGCATAGAATGAGTGTTAGATTCTTTGTGGAAACGATTCGTTCCTTCGTTTGCTAAGGTCCCGCTATTCGCTTCCTTTGGTTTCAGTATGAAATCAGTGTTATATTCTTTGCGGAATCGATTATTTTGCTTTCGGTATGGAATGGGTGTTGCGATTCTTTGCCGAATCGATTCTTTTCCTTCGAATGCATTTCAGAATCGATTCTAACTTTTCGATTCCGGAATCGATTCTTTACCTTCGATTCCTTTGCTTTCGGTATGGAATGGGTGTTAAGATTCTTTGCAGAATTGATTCTTTTTCTTTCGATTCCGGAATCGATTCTATCTTTTCGATTCCGGAATCGATTCTTTTCCAGTAATCCCTCTGTGTAGCGGCGAGGCCTCGTGGGAGCTGGTCTGGCCTGCCGGCGCAGCGCAGAGCTCGTGAGTGGAGGGGTGGGGGTGGGGGTGGGGGTGGGGGGAACCGGGCGCGCCCGCTTCTATTCCGGTCGAGGAACATGGTCGTTGCGTCAGCCGAGCACACCCCCGCTCGCCACCCCCCCCTCCACTCAGCTCGCGGTGCAGGCAGCGCCACGAGTACACGCGGCGGCGGGAAGACAAACGGCAACTCTGCACGCTTCCACAATCATCTCATACTTGAAATGCATTTGGTTTGCATAGACATTTCACACATATTGGGGGAAAAATTGAATTTAAACATCAAAAATTGTTTATTATTCATTACTTCTTCACCTAAACAAGTAAGACTAATACATTTTTATTAAGATATTTTTAATAGAATTTTTTTTTCATATGTGTGTAAAATGTCTATGTAAACCAAGTAGGCAAATACATTTAAAATACGAGAATGTAACTGAGACTCGACGGACAATATTCTGTTTTAAAGTTGATTTCGAAAATGAGCTTCGAAAAGACGTGCGATACACGCAGGGGTGCCCAAAAAAGAAAAGTAAAAACTAAGTAAAGAGCCTGGGGCAGTGGAGTCAGGGGGGCCCCTTATTTTAAACAAAATTTTCCCACCTCCCCAATCCATAAACAGAATTTATTTCTCCACGCAACCGAAATTACTTGTAGCATTAAATTGGGACTAGAGATCAATACATTTCTTTTTATTTCTGAGACATGACAAAAATTCGGGACGCTAATTAAGTTGGGGCCTGGGGCAAGCTGCCATAGCTGCTCTTCTGACCGCCCCTGGATTATCGTACCTACAACTATTTACATTATAGGTTTAGTGCATGAAAGAACATTTGGAATAATTCCCTGATGTTTCGAGAACGGGAGATACGTCGATTTTTTATGAATGTGGAATTATCTTACCTACGCAATTAATCATGATAAAATTATCTGGATTGATTGATTGATTAGGATTCCAGGCGCCATAACCGCTAAATTTAATAGTGCACGAGTGTAGTACATGTTTTTATCCCGGGAGATGGCGGTGATCTTCCTCCGCTGAATGGCGAGATCCGGCGCCGATCTACCGTCCGCTAGTGGGGTTTCCCCGTAACCAGGACTCTCCCACCAGCGGGGCACCGCCCCAGCCGGGACAAGCTCTAAGCTCCCGGCTGGTCATCCGACATGTGTAATAGTCAAGTGCATGTTAGTGTGTGTGTGTGTGTGTGTGCGTGTAAGGGGAGAGGATACGACAGGGAAGAAGAAAGGAAGGTCTCGCGCGGTCCGTAGCCCGTTTGTTAGGGTACTGGTCTGGCATTTGCGTGATAGGCAAAAGCACGGCAGACACTCTACTTGCGTGGTACCACTTCAGCGAGGACAAGCCCAAACATAAGCTCCCGACTGTTCTCGTGTGTGTGTGTGTGTGTGTGTGTGTGTGTGTAAGGGGAGAGGTTACAACAAGAACGAGGAAGATAAGGTCGCGGGTGGTTCATATCCCGTTTGGTAGGGTACTGTTCCGGCATTCGCAAATCATCAGGTCAATTCCACAATTAAAATGCAGTAAACGTACTGCATTGTAAGTTCCTCACAACGATCACACCAAATGTTATTTCCAATTTCGTGCAAACTCGCTTTTATGAGTGAACCCCCTTCGTCCCGATCAGCGTCTAATTCTAGCTGGGAGTCGCGCCAAGAGCGGCGGCCGAGCGATTTAACGCGGAAATAAAAAAGAAGCGGGCGGGGGGCGTGGCCACGTGTTCGACGCGAGCGGGTCACGTGATCGCGGTCTGTTCCGGCTGCGCGGGAGGCCTTCCAGAGAGTCAACCGGCGCTGCACTGGGGATCCTGCGGTTCACAGCGGCACATTGGCCACACCACATTTCGGTTTTTAGATCTAGAGAAACGAAATATGTACACTCACACAGGGAGCGGTAGCTCAGTGCATCAACTGATGTCACTGCAGCGCCTCTGACCGGGAGGTCCTAGGTTCCCACTCCCCACGGCGGCAGGATTTTCCAGCTACTAGCTTTTCAGCTACGTCGAATTCAATCGCTGTCTGGAGGAGAATTCTAGCGGCCGGCTGCTCTGCTTCTCCGATCAACACCAGGGGAATGCCGGAACAAACGGGCGGACCTTCCTCTTCCTTGTCCTATCCTCTCCCCTTACACGCACACACACACACACACGTACACTAACATGCACTACACTACCACATATTCCGGGAGACCGGTCGGGGGCTTAGAACTTGTCCCGGCTGGTGAGGTGCCCCGCTGGTGGGAGAGTCCTGGTTGGGGGGAAACCCCACTAGCCGACGGTAGGTCGGCGCCGGATCTCGCCATCAGCGGGCGACGATCACCGTTATCTGCCGCGATAAAAACATGCACTAGACTTACAGGAATAATGACCAAAGCCGTTGACGCGCCCGGAAACACGAAAAAATGAATCGATCGATGTACACACATTTTCCAATATATGTAAGAAAAATGTAAAATAAAATTTAATTATAGAATTTAAAATTGGTATACACAAACAGTTAATAACGTCGATCAGATTTTAACGCTGATTGGAGTTGCTGAAAGAAACTTCTACCTTTAAAACAGCAATTGTACAGTTGTTGTTTTTTTTTTTGTGTGATTGTTGTTATTTAAGGTCGCATTCGCAATACCGAAATTTTAACTTGTAACGCAGCTACTGATTGGATGTCACCCTCTCTTGACCTTGATGTGTCACTATGTTTAATTCGGAGTATCGCTTCCGGCTAGGTCAGTTGACTCGAGGACAAATGAAGGGTTAAGTAAAACAAGGCGGCTATCCCACATGATTGTTTTGTGAAAATGAGTAATTAGGATTAAATGTAACGTCAATTTATTGTAATGAGTTATTTAAATCAGTATGGACCTATATGCAAGTGTATTGTGTTTAAAAGTGTACTGAGTTCCATTAGGAGAGTTCTATTAACTCTTAGAACTAAGTCACTATCGTGCCCATTGTTCGACTGAGCCCTTCAATTATATCGGCCGGCTGCTCTGATCGGTAGTTTTTCGCACTTTCTCTGAGCAATACCAGGCGAATACTCCAGCATTGCCCCAACAATCACGCCAGGGATGGCGTTTATTTTTGGTCCCTTTGTACTCGTGTAATGAATTAGTGGATACGTTCTGAGGCATGATGGTTTATGACGCCAGGCCAAACGAACTCCAACTAGCTCGTATTCTGGACCAAACGATCTGACTACCAATTTTTTACGACAAAACCTTCAACTAAGCGTTGTCAATGGAAAGAATAATTGAAAAAATAAAGCGAATTGATTTGAGCGTGCACTCACCACTCCAGTATATTCTAGTTCACGGCTTCGGGAAAGTTTTCAGCAACTTACCTGCAAATCAAGAAACAAACAATTAGCAAGAAAAATCACTAGGACATACAAATCACATACTTATTTAATGCAACAAAAAAATTTCAGGCCAAACATTCACACAAAACTCTCTTCATTAATATTATAGGGAATATTGGTCATTGCTTACAACAGACTCTAATTGAGATATCAACGATAAAAAATACTTTTTCTTATCGGCCTAATTTAGAGGGTCGTACTTTGTAAAATAGACGAAGACTGGTATTATGGTCGGTTTGTGACAGTGATGTACCGATTTTGGGTCATTCTTTCAGCACTATTTTTGCACTTTTTTATTTGAAACGCGGAAATATTTGCCTTTATTGTTGCGTGAAGCATAATATCCATGTGTGGTAGTGTAGTACATGCAAGTATAAGAGTGTGTAAGGGGTAGGATATGACAAGGATTGGGAAGGAAAAGTCGCGGGCGTTTCGTGGCCACTTTAGTGGGGTAGTGCTCCGGCATTCGCCTGTTATTAGCCGTAGACAAAGGAAAACTACCGATAGAGGCAGCCGGTCGCTAGAATTCTCCTCCAGACAACAGCTGAATTAGTCCCTGCTATCTAGCTACGGTTGAAAATCCATCACCGCCGAGATTAGATTGGTTTGGTTTGTTTTTTTCGTGTTTCCGGGCGCGTCAACTGCTTTGGTCATGACCCGTTAGTTTAGTAAATGTTTTTTTTCTCGGGAGATGGCGGTGATCTTCCCCCGCCGGATGGCGAGATCCGGCGCCGACTTACCGTCGGCTAGTGGGGTTTCCCCCTAACCAGGACTCTCCCACCAGCGGGGCACCGCCCCAGCCGGGACAAGCTATAAGCTCCCGACCGGTCTCCCGGAATATGTAGTAGTGTAGTGCATGTTAGTGTAAGTGTGTGTGTAAGGGGAGAGGATAGGACAAGGAAGAGGAAGGACAGATCGCGCGTAGTCCGTGTCCCGTTTGGTAGGGTACTGCTCCGGCATTCGCCTGGTGTTGATCGGAGAAGCAGAGCAGCCGGCCAATAGAATTCTCCTCCAGACAGCGACTGAATCCGATCTAGCTGAAAAGCTAGTGTCGAAAATCCCACCGCCGTCAGGACTCGGACCTCCCAGTCAGAGGCCGAGATTAGAACCCTACGACCTCCTGGTGAGTGTCAAGGAAGTGACAACCATTGGGCTGGGCCTGAGCTAACTCAGCCGATTCGGTTCTCTGGACAGTAGTCCACTGAATGGGTCCTTTCTTTCCGTTTCGGCATGAAAACTATTTGTATGTAGCGTCGTTCTGATAAGCAGGAGCAGTGACGTGGAAGGTGGTTCAGAAAGAGGCGCCAGTTATTTTCGGCGCAAGCGGTGATAGAGAGACCAGCCTCTCTTCACGGCCACCAGATAGCAATACAGGCGCTCAACGACGGGGGTTGGGGGCCTTCATAAAGACGGCTGCGGTTGTTTTTCAAATAAGCATAAGAAGATTCGGTTATAGTGAACCTGAGCCTCGGTTATAGCGAACTGAAGGCACTGGTCCCGTTCCACTTTTCAAATAAGCATTAAGAAGGTTCGGTTATAGTGAACCTGAGCCTCGGTTATAGCGAACTGAAGGCACTGGTCCCGTTCCACTTTTCAAATAAGCATAAGAAGGTTCGGTTATAGTGAACCTGAGCCTCGGTTATTTTTTTAAAAATAAGAAGTTCGGTTATAGTGAACCTGAGCCCGGTTATAGCGAATGAAGGAATTCGGTTATAGTGAACCTGAGCCCGGTTATAGCGAATGAAGGCACTGGTCCCGTTCCACTTTTCAAATAAGCATAAGAAGATTCAGTTAACTCGCACCTCCCCTATACTGAATGTAGGAAATAAATCGTGGAAATTAATTGGATCTCCTATATTATTAGTCGATTTGAAGGGCCTTCGGAGAGTTGGGTGGTGTTCTAACAGTGCAAGAGGCATTGCAAGGTGTCAAGATTACATTACGATACTTAAAAGACAAAAAACAGTGCATAATCAAGTAAAGAGAGAGCACAAACTTTGGAGAAGGATTGGAGAAATTACTAATGAAAAATATCCGAAATAAACAATTGAAAATAATTGAAATTTATGTACAAATGAAGATATTGAAATTTTCAGTTCGTTCTGATAATTAAGTTTGATGTATCTCTATACTAATAAAAATAAATCGTTATGAAGAAATTTCATTTAATTTTGATATCGGAAGTAGATATAGTGAACCAAACCAAGTTCACTATAACCGGAGTCGACTGTATTTTGAAATGAGCCCCGTTGCTGAACGAAATAAATCATTTTATTTCCTGCGTATGATCAATCGCTGATTTTCTGCCCTTTAATCAAACAATTTGAGAAATGTGGAGTTTAGCGAAATGTCTCTCAAAGCACTGTATCATTCTTGTATATGGTTTTCTCTTAAGTTATCATTGAAGTGAAAATATCATTTTCCGTGCAGTATATGAATTTTTCTTCAATCGAAACTAAAAAGGGTGACCACACATTTCCTAGAACAAATTTCCCTGAAGTTACATGGTTTTCTAGTGTTTCTAAAATTTGGATTTTCACACTACCTACAAAAATATGAAAGCTACCCTGAAATCTCAGATCTCTTATTCTGCTGTGATAAAATACAAATTAAAATTTCTTCAGTAAATAAAAATCGAGCCAAAAAAATCACTGAACTAATGTTTTTAAAGTATAATATCTTGTTTTACAACCCTCTCACAAATTTCCCTGAATTTTAACGTCTCATCTCCGAATTCTCTAATTTTTCTCTCCTCTTTCCAGAAGAAAGCACTTCCCTTATTTTCCGCCGGTCCTCGATGTTTTGTAGAAAGTGGCCACCGCAATAAAACATAAATCTAGTGCCATAAAGTGTGCAGATGTCAAATTTCCCTGTGCGTCAACAACTGCTGCACGGGCACCGCATTACCCGCAACGCAATGGACCTCGATTCCGAGTAGCCCTCGCCGCTATTGGCGCTGCGCGGAATCGGGTGCGCAGTGGCCGGCTTCCCCTTTAGCGGAAGGCGGCTTATTTGCTGACGGGCGCGCCGGCCTGCCCTGTGGGACGCCACGTTTCTGGGAGAAAGCCGCATTTGTTTTTCTTACTTCGTGTTTCCGGGCGCGTCAACAGCTTGGGTCATTAGTCCCATACGTGTAGTGGATGTTTCCCCCCTCGAGAGATGGCGGTGATCTTCCCCCGCTGGATGGCGAGATCCGGCGCCGACATACCGTCGGCTAGTGGTGTTTTTCCCACTAACCAGGACTCTCCCACCAGCGGGGCACCGCCCCAGCCGGGACGAGCTCTAAGCTCCCGACCGGTCTCCCGGAATATGTGATAGTGTAGTGCATGTTAGTGTAAGAGTGTGTTTGATGTAAAACATGGAAGACGAAGGAAAGATTGCGCGCAGTCCGTGGCCCGTTTGGCAGGGTACTGCTCCGGCATTCAATGGTACTGATCGGGAGAACCACGGAAGACTATCGGTCATAGCAACCGACCGTTAGAAGTTTCCTCCAGACAGAGACAGAACTCGACCTAGCTATCTATCTAGTGTCGAATATGCCGGGGTTTCATGTTAATCTGGGTTCTGACAGAAGAAGCCAAGTCCTATCTCGTGCAGCTGACGTTACACAAGCCGCGCGAACGTCAATCGAATTCCAAGGAGAAACCGACGCGACGCGAGGTCGTCCGCTATCAGCAGTGAAATCACCGTTTATCAGCGCGGACGTAAAAGTAATTATGCACATCTCTCGCGGCCCATCAATGGGCGAGCGATAGCCATCGGCGATAACCCACTACGCGGGCCCAGCCACTCGGGTTGCGTGGAGGAGCAGAAAGCGATAGCCGAGTGAGGAACGGAGTCATCGTCCACGCGGGCGAAGTCTAGCCATCAGCCCGCGGCCACGCCTCGCCCGCCTGCGCTCACAGCCACAAACACGCCCCCGCCCCAGATCCACTTACTCATTTCGATACGTACATGCACCCTCCACGCAAAACAGCGTGCCGCCTCGCGAGATAGGGCTGCCACATCCATGCCGATGTTTTCAAAACATCCATGTTTTATAAAAATGTCGATGTTTTCAAAATCATCGATGTATTTCGTTTTAAAAACATCGATGTAAGTCGATGTTTTCAAAAACATCGATGTTTGAAGTCGATGTTTTCAAAAACATCGATGATTGAAGTCAGAAAAGTTATCGAGAAACATCGATGAATTGAAGTCGATGTTTTAAACATCGATGAATTGAAAGTCGATGTTTTAAACATCGATGTGTTGAAGTCGATGTTTTCAAAAACATCGATGAATTGAAGTTGATGTTTTAAACATCGATGAATTGAAGTGATGTTTTAAACATCGATGAATTGAAGTCGATGTTTTCAAAATCGATGAATTGAAGTCGATGTTTTAAAATCGATGAATTGAAGTTGATGTTTTAAACATCGATGAATTGAAGTCGATGTTTTCAAAATCGATGAATTGAAGTCGATGTTTTCAAAATCGATGAAAAAAAAAAAAAAGGCCTTTTTGAAGTCGATCTTTTAAAACATCGATGAATTGAGTCCGAAAAATGCAAATATTTCATTCTGTTATTCCACTTCATACTCATAATCTGTATGGCAGTGTTTACAGCACAGCTGACCTCATGCAACAGCGAGGATCCAAGGAACAGCCTACAGCTACATTTAATATTTACTATTCATGTGTTGCGTTTTGGAACAATTGTTTCAATTTTCTTGGAACGTAAAGAGCTATTGTACTGTATGTACAATGTTATTGTAGTAGTCGTGAAGACGTTTTGTTAAAATATTTAATTTACACTAGCAAAGTTACAGTATTTTATTGGTTGTTCTTAAGCAGTGTGCGTGCAACTTTTACCATATGTGCTTTTGCTTAGCAACAATTTTGCAGTTTCGCGCCCCTAATTAATGAGGTTCACTCTACGTACTACTTTGGAGAACCATACACGAGGAGGAGGAGGAGGCAGGGAGGCAAGGAAAGCGAACTGTGTAATAAGATTAAGAATAAATTCCAGCCCTGTCAATCAAGGGTTGAACTGTAGGCACTTATAATATTTTTAATTTTATAATTGGCGTAATGTCAAGACTTAGTAAATGAATACATCTCAAAGAGGCCAAAAGGAAATAATAATCGAACTATTAGTTTTTATTACAAAGAATAACTTTTTTATTACCGACTTCTTTTTAATTTTGATTTTTAACCCATTCAAATACAGTGGATATATTTCAAACTTTACAGGTGCTTATTCAGACACGGATGAGACTCAGTAGAGGAGGCATTTTAAATTTTTTTTTTTAAACCAAACACAACATACTTGACCTAATGTTTTGGCAGAAATTTTAAAACATTTTCATCCGCAGCACCACTCTAAGACTAAAGAATGAGTTGCGATATTCCAGTTATGGAAGGAAGCCATTTTGGCCTCACGACGCCGTGCACAGACAGCTGCATAGTAGCCGGCGAACATTTTTTAAAATTTCTTTTTGTTCGACAATACAGTCTTTCATGGGTTTAAAAAAACATAAGATTATTATATGATAGTTTTGGATTGGCCATCCAAAACGTAAGTGAGGTTTAAACTCTGACATAATTATTGATTTAATGTTATTGTTAATTAAGAAGAGAAAGGAATATGATTAAGTTAAGGAGCTGAGGGTATAGTGGTTTACGGGGGTTTGAATTTGTCTTTGGGAAATCTTGACTTTATGCGTGGGTGGACGCGAGCATCTTTGAGGACAACCACGCATTGTCTTCCTCTTATCAAAAGTAGGAGATAGTGGCGAAGGTGGGAATTGCGAACAACAGCTTGCGTAATGAGATAACATTCGTTCGATTGCCTTCCACCAAGATATGGACACACAAAGGACGCTTTTTACGCAAATAAAATACGTCCAAAGATTGGGGACAGATAATTTCAATTGCTATTATAAGAGAGCGGGATCAGATTGTGTTCACTTTTCTGAGCACGTGCTGTTAAGATGTTATGACGCTTCATCTGATTAACAGAGATCCAAATTACTAAGTGAAAGGCTCTCTTAAGGCAATGTTTGTTTTGGTGTTTGGCTATTTTGTGCAAAAGCATGCCAGATTCACTGGTTTGCGTCAATCATTGCCTACATGAAAGTGCATTTTTGAACAACAATTCATTCAAATTCGAGACTTCATACGTAACGATTGCATATTGATTTCTGCAATTCGAGTTTTGTATACAAATTTTGTTGGCATAATAAATAAAGAACTATGTTGTAAGGAATGTTTAAAAAGAAAATTACTTAACTTATATCCGAAAAACTGTCGAAAACTATTTGCAAATCGTAAAGAAAAAAACAAGTAATTTTCTCTACACGGCTACATATGCTTAGTGAGAGAAACCACGGAAAAGTACCTACCAAATCAGCCGGTCGCTAGAATTTTCAAAAGACGACAGTGGCTGAATTCGACCCAGCTATGTAGCTCGCGTTTCTTCCTTTCTGAGAACTTTTCCTTTCGGAGTAAAAAACGAAAATTCTTTTATGGGCAGGCGAAGAACAGGGCTGAACCTCGCTCTTAATGAAGGCTCCTTTAGTACTGTTATGGTTACTATTGATATAATAATTGGAAAATACGCGCACGCGGCAACACGATCCATACGACTTCCGGGTCTGCCACGCTGCCGAGGCAACCTCCACGCCGGCTCCGAGCTACCGCAGTCGGCCCACCGAAGCCAAGAGTATTGACCGGGAAGATGCCAGATGATTTGTTTGATACAGTTTAATGACGACGACAGCTAATCTAATCTTCGCGCACATTTGAATAGCAGACCACAAGGTCGACTCGCATCCGGCGAACCACAGAGATCCGAGAAACACGCGCCGCAGAAAGAAATTGAGCCATCACGCCCCCGCTCTGTGGCGGTTATCTCGCCCCCCCACACACACTCAACTCGAATCGGCACTCCCACTATCACCACGTCTAGACTGCTCTCCCCTTTCCCTGCACACGTCGCGCACACTCGCCACCGGAATTCCGGCAGGGTGAGCTCTGACGCAGCTTCACCGTTCTCTCTGCAGCCACTTCACTTACAGGGTTCTACATTTCGAGCCCCGATTACGGATGGCAGGATTTTCGACACTAGCTTTTCAGCTAGGTCGAATTCGATCGCTGCCTGGAGGAGAATTCTAGCGGCCGGCTGCTCCGATCGGTAGTTTTCCGTGGTTTCTCCGATCAACACCAGGCGAATGCCGGAGCAGTACCCTACCAAACGGGCCACGTCATGCATCAGAATTGATCGATAAACTTCAATTACATTCGCAGAACAGGTTTGCGAGGCATCCACTACATTGACTTCGTCGAGTCATCGAGGAATAACCCAAACTAGTCATGTTTACAAATGATTTTATTGTTAATAATTGGATTATCAGTTTTCTACAGCTTTAATCCATTTTTCTGCAGTACGAAACTCAAATGGGAGTGAACTACGAACAAGTAATGTGAGCTAGGCGTGTTCAAGACTATATGCAAAGTTGAGTAGAACTTGTACAGAGAATGAGTGATAAGACTTCCAAATTTCGCACCAGGAGAAACAAGAAACGTAGGAAGAGCAAGGAAAAAACGGAGAACTATGAGGACGAAACAGGCAGTAGCCTAAGCCGTTAAATGATCAATAACTATGCAGAGAATGCGGAATATGCAGGGATTTTTTTTCTGCTGGTCAGTTCAAGATATATCCCGTTATTCTGGTATTTATCCTTAATCCTTCGTCTTTTCTTGTATTTCGCGCATGTTCTTTACGTTTGTTTTCAGTTAAGTTTTAATTATTAAATAATTTCCACGTCCACTGCGAAATTAAATTTTGATACGCATTAAATGTATGTTAGAGGATACTAATCCTGCTTTAAAATTCTACGGTTTATAGTTTGTGTATTATTAACATAAATATTTTTATTTTGCACATCAAATTTTGGTTGCCGACGTGTTTATAAATCATTTTTAAAGCCTGTTTGGACTTACTGCATACAGCTCTGGGGCACTAGTTGCAAGCCTAATATCCAAATCACTCAAAGATTTCAATCCAAAGTATTAAGAAACTTTGCCAATGCCCCCTGGTATGTTCGAAACTATCTAATTCACTCCGATTTGAGAATACCAACAGTTAACGAAAAATTGAAAAAATTATAGTTGTGAATATATTAAAAACTTAGAATGTCATACAAATCCTTTAGCAATAAATTTGTTAGATAACAGTTTGGAAGTGGGGTCTTAAGAAATTCAAACCTTTAGATTTGCCTCACAGTTTTTAAGTGTAGTTATATGTATAATCAACTATATTAATGGAGAGATACTACGATGATGTACTTCAACCATTGTTAATTACCTAGTCAAAAACTTTAACTTATTGTTCTGATGTACGAACAGATTGTAAATAAACGTTTAATTTAAAAAAAAAAAATGGTAAGTATAATTTTTAATGGACGTCGCAACATTACTTTCTCGTGCAGACGCCGCGGGCCGCAAGGAGAGGAGAGCGGACGCCGATTGCCAACGTTATTCGCTCTATCGGCGTGGGGTCAGTGACGCCATCGACCCGGGGGGCCGAGCACACGCCCCCCACGTGCGGCGAGCGTGCCCCCGGGCACCGCCCCCTCCCCCCCCGCAGAGGAACTGAGCCTCAACCGCCCGGCCTCCTTCCTCAACGCACCGACTGCAAGGGGCTTTGATTCATCGATGTTTGCGGGTCATCCGTCATCTGCTATGGTCATTAGTCCCGTTAGTGTAATGAATGCTTAATGCCTGGTTGTGGCGATGTTCTTTAGCCGCTGGATGTTGATTGATTGATTGTGTTTTTCGTGTTTCCGCGCGTGTCAACTGCTTTGGTCATTAGTCCCGTTAGTGTAGTGCATGTTTTTTCTCGGGAGGTGGCGGTGATCTTCCCCCGCTGGATGGCCGGGGGGTTTCCAATGCCTGGTTGTGGCGATGTTCTTTAGCCGCTGGTGTTGATGATTAATGTGGGGTTTCCCAACCAGGACTCTCCCACCAGCGGGGAATCGCCTCAGCCGGACAAGCTCTAAGCTCCCGACCGGTCTCCCGGAATATGTGGTAGTGTAGTGCATGTCAGTGTAAGTGTGTGTGTGTAAGGGGAGAGGATAGGACAAGGAAGAGGAAGGACAGATCGCGCGCGGTCCGTGGCCCGTTTGGTAGGGTATTGCTCCGGCATTCGCCTGGCGTTGATCGGAGAAACCACGGAAAACTACCGATCAGAGCAGTCGGTCGCCAGAATTCTCCTCCAGACAGCAGCTGAATTCGACCTTGCTGAAACCGCTGGAAGTTGAGATCCGGCGCCGACCTACTTGGAGGATGGCGGTGTTTCACCTCACGGTATCTCCCCAACCGGGACAAACTCTAAGCTCCCGATCGATCTTCCGGCATGTGTTACCACATGTGAGTGTTTGTGTAAATACGGTGTGAGAATAGAACACGGAAGAGGAAGGAAAGATCGCGAACGCTCCGTGGCCCGATTGTTGGGGGAGCTGCTCCTGCATTCGCCTGGTTTTGATTGGGAAACCACCGATCAGAGCAGCCAACCGCTGAACTCTCCAGAACGCAACGATTTAGCTAGTTCGAGCCCAGACCTGGCACGGGAAAGAAACCATTCGGCCGATGGTTGATTGATTAATTGATTTTGAGTGATTCCGGGCGCGTCAACTACTGAGGTCATTAGTCCTTTGAGATTTTAGAAGATTAGGGCATTAGGGAGTTTTCCTTCAGTATCTTTAGCTGCCGTGACATCACAGCACCGCACGTGACAAACCCAACTTTAGATCAGCCTTCAGCTCAGTTTGATTCAATGATGCCTTATTTAACGTGTCAAGACTCAGGTCTTCAGGCATAGATTTTCGTCTGACAACGCAAAACTCACCGTCTACCTTCCACATTTCCTTCACCGTCTAGCCGAGAAAGATGGTATCATTCAGGTGACGAAACAACCAACTAGAATGTTGCTCTTCTTTTAATCTTGAAAATCTTTCTTTTTTTTTCATTTACTTTTTCTTGTTCGGCCGTGAGGCCTTTCAAGGGCTTGAATACATGAATATTAACATGATTAGGAATGGGCATCCTTGACTTATTGAGCTTTACATCGCTGCTCCGTTTGTTATGTGATTTGATTTTGGATGGACTTGGTAAGGAGTTTATTTAAAATTTATGAGGTTTAATATTAGGCAATCTATTTGACATTTTAAAAAATATAATATTCTTATGGGGGCGAAACTTGTCTTTTGGGTATTTGGATTGGATTGGGCAAGATTGGATAGCATTTCGTCCTAGGTTGAATTTATTTGTTACGTGAGAGGTGTTAAGTGTAATATGAAGATCATTTAAGCAGTAGATCTACTATGTGGGATAGCTGGCATTACTTCTCCTCCCAAATAAGGCGAACGTAGGATTTTTTTTTCGTTTTTAAAAATCCACGGCTTCCACCGGGCTTGAACCCATGAACTTGGGCATTACACACCAATACGCCAACCATTACACCACCGCCGCACCCCCTCCAACGCCAGCAAGACACCAGCCCGCAAATGTCGCATCTATTCATCAATGGGCCACTTTATTTATACGCGGGCTATTTTGTTGGCGGCTCTGGAGTAAGGAAAGAGAGCGTCGGCAACCCTTGCCAAGACGCTTCGAGTAAACCACTTCTTGCACTCCTGCCAACCTCTGCCCGATATACCCTTGCATTCCGAAGAAAAGCCAGTAAGGAATACTTGAAACATGTCCAAGAATGGGAATGCAAAGCATGAAGGGTGAAAAGCAATATTCTCTCCTAAATGTGCATCCTTGGCGCTGGTCCACCGCGTGGAGGTTAATTCGGCCGCGGGCTTTGTCCGGCGCTCCCGTTTTCGGCCTGTTTGTTCCGTGAGTTATTTTCGAGGAGGGGGAAAGCTTGTTTATTTCGGGGTGGTAAATATTGAAGGCGGTTACCGTGCCACCATGCGGGCACGAGGCTCGCACGACGGGCGGCTGGGCGAGGCAGGACGAAACATAAGCCAAACGGCGATGGTACAGCCCCACGCAGCTGACGTTTTCGCCGAAAGAAGTGGAAAAGTAACTTTCCGAGTATATAATCCGTATTTCCAATCTTACTTGCCTATAACGTGATGTTCCTGATTTCTACTGGCACCGAATATTCGATATTGGTAAATCGTAAAAACCAAAAATCCGTGAATGGTACAGTGGGTTTGAATGTAGCATTGGTTTCGTTCGTGATGTTTTCCTCAAGCAGGTATCTCCCACCAGCGGAGAACTATCCCAGCCGGGTCGAGTTCTTAATTCCAATAGGCGTTGGTGGTAGTGTAGTGCATGTGAGTGTAAATAGGGGTGACGATAGGATAAGGAAGACTAAGGAAAGACCGCATCGGCATTCGCCTCCTGGGGTTGATCGGAGCAAACGACCGATCAGAGAGCAACCAGCCGCAGCCGATACAATTCTCCTCAAGACAACTCCACGCAGCTAAGTGGAGTGGAAAATCCTACCACCGCCGGGAGTCGAAGTCTAGGATCTCCCGGTCACAGGCGAATTCCTTTTCGGGCAGGCGGAGCGGTGCAGGCAGGGAAAGGAGTGTAGTGCAAAAAAATTCATTTCAACTAATGCCTAATTTTCCGTGACGAGGCTCAGGCCATGATTGCCTATCCCTCCGCCTGACCGCGCAAATTCAGCTACGCTCTTTTCACCCTCCACTAGAGAAAGACAGCATCACTGGGGGGCGACGAACCTGGTGATCTTAATTTACCTCAGAGGCTTCTTTTAGGCTTGATCTTCCACATACAGCAAATCTACAACACGGGACCGCCGTCTTTACTTCTCCAAAGGAAGCCGTAAACTAATGGCTTTTTTCGCCCCAAAAAAAATCCACGACATCGATGGGGATTGAACCCGCGGGACTTGACCAGTCGCATACGCTAGCCGCCACCCCACCGCCCAGATGTGGGCGTGGCGGGCGTGCAGCGTGCGCGTCCGAGAGCTGCAGCAGCGCTGCTGCTGAGTGCGGACGCCGCGCGGGGGCCGCGTCGGGGCGCTGGCGCGGTGCCCAAAGGGTATTTCGGGCGCGCGCCCTCGCTTCCTCACCCCGCCCACCCCACCCCGCAACCTCCCTCCTTCATTATCTACTCTTTCTTCGACTCTCTTTTCACCGGGAGCGGTGGCTCAGTGCATCAACGCACGCGCCTCTGACAGGGAGGTTCTAGAGTTACACTTCCCACGGTGGCAGGATTTTAGACATTCGCTTTTCTGCTAGGTCGAATTCAGGCGCTGTCTGGAGGAGGATTCTAGCGGACGGCTGCTCTGATCGGTACTTTTCAGTGGTTTCTCCGATCAACACCAGGTGAATGCCGGAGCAGTACCCTACCAAACGGGCCACGGACCGCGCGCGATCTGTCCTTCCTCTTCCTTGTACTATCCTCTCCCCTTACACTAACATGCACTACACTACCACATATCCCGGGAGACCGGTCGGGAGTTTAGAGTTGGTCCTGGCTGGGGCGGTGCCCCGCTGGTGGGAGAGTCCTGGTTAGAGGGAAACCCCAGTAGCCGACGGTAGGTCGGCGCCGGATCTCGCTACCCAGCGGAGTAAGATCATCGCCATCTCCCGAGGAAAACACGACCAAAACTTACGGGAATAATGACCAAAGCAGTTGAGGCGCCCGGAAACACGAAAAAAAATCAACCAATCAATCTTCTCTCTTTTGAAATAGGCAATAATAACTCTAATACTGTAAACCCTCGTTAGCACGGACTCACTTTACACGAACAAAACGTCGGTCCCGGCCTCTCCTACTTTCACTCATTCTCCCTCCTACGTCTATCGTTCCTCTTTCTGCCCCAAACATCCGAGAATCCTATTTTGTCTGCCTTACGCTGTCAGATACTATTTGCCGTCAGCGTCATCACAAAAATTGACTTCATTTCGGGCGATAACTCACCATTACCCCTCCGGATTAAAATACACATCTGAACTAGCGTTAGTAAATCGCTGTGAACCATAAGATAGAGGAAGGCTTGGTCATTGTCTGACATCCGTTTCTAAGTCGAACAGATAGTGTATCTCGAACGATGCTTGCAAAATTCGTCTGTACGTTGTTTTATCAGCGGTTAGCTACAAGTCGCAATTCTGTGATCAAGACCTTTGGCAGTGTTTCAATCGTGGAGTATTTCTACCCCAATCAGAAAATAAACAAAGCCGATGGACAAATTCTCTGAAGCGATCTTCGGCCCCTTCTACGCAGCGTTGCTCAACAGTGGATGCAAGCTCTTTCTGTCCATCTCTGCCGTCCCGTCCCGTTGTGTCAGCTCTCTACATTCTTGGAATAGGAATCCGTTATGGTTTCCCCAAATATTGAAACAGCGTATGAGTCCGGCGAATGATGACTTCGACTTTCATCGAACTACTGGAAAATTTATAGAAATAGATGTGAGGCGCTGTTTTGTAATAGGTTTTTATTTCTCCGTACAGTTTTTTCGGTCGCCATCTTCAGTGCTACAAAAACAATATCACATATCTAAATTACAATAATATGTTAGTACAGAAAATTATCAATTTTCAATAAAAATAGAATTTAAATGCAATAGAAAAGTGTGAAAATAGAAACATTTTTGAAGAAAGAATACACAAAATAACAAATGTACAAAGATAATAGTTAAAGAAGGCATAAAGTGAGATAATAGTTAACTTCCTTAATTTAACGATTACCTCACTTGTATATTTGTTATTTGATGTATTCTTTCTTCAAAATTATGTTTCTATTTTCGCATTTTTCTACTTCACTTGAGTTCTATGTTTATTAACAATGCATAATGATATTCAGTAATAAATTTTAATTGTAATTTAGATGTGTTGTTATGTAGCTCTGAAAATGGCGTCCGAAAAAGCTTTCTCGAGAAATAATCCTACGACAAACAACGTCTCCTACCAATTTCTTTAATCCGTCGTAAACACCACTCCATTTCCTACACCACTGGAAAACTTTGTTGTCCATTATTTTTTGAGTTAACTTGAAAAAGCTGGACCGGTGATTCGATAAAGTAGCCTACCTTTTCGAATCAACACACCAGGATAAAAGGGCCAAGAAATGTGTTTCGGTTTTCAGTGTGACGTCCTTAGGAAGTCGATTCCTCCCAGACATTCCTGGAGAGCTGAGCATCCTATTGTGCACTTTGATCAAGCAAACAAACCGCGAGCAAAAACTACAAGGAAATACCGTCTCGTGCCTCGCGTGTTGCCAATGCAGAGCTGAAATGAACTCGGAAATGAGCTATGAAACACGCGGGTCGGGCTGCAAGTGCTGTTTGTAACTTTCTCCCAAGGCAATGTGCGGAGCGGTAGAGAACAACACACATTTACCTTATCTTAATACCCCTCATATATGTGACGTCTTCGAATTCAGAAAAAGCAAAGAGAAAAATCACGGTGTCTGGACAGTTTACCACATAAGTCACAGCTCTACGGCCAGTATTCTCCCAGCAGCGCTCTCTCTAAATCGGAACTAGCCTGGATGTGCATTCATGGGTAAGTAAATTAATTCAGAAATCAGCTGTCAATACAAAACTACACTTTTTATGTATTACATCGGTACAATGCTGGATCAACAAAGGTAAGGGAGTGTTTTAATTGTGCTGAGACGTGTCATTGCATGAGCTTCAACGAAATAAAACTGATGACTAGGGAAAGGAATTTATTGTAATAAAAAATGCAAAATATGTACATATATATGTACTTATTTTTTCCAAAACATGCAAGAAAAAATAGAAAATATGTAAAATAAAAATTCATTATCTTGTTCAAAATTATTCTCTACAAGCATTTTCCGGCCATAGAACGTCGCCGATCAGTTCTTACGCATTTAGAGTGGCTGAAAGAAGGTTCTATCTCTACTGTTGTACACTACACTTCACCACATATACGAATTTTATTCTGAATATAAAATACGTTCATAGTATATATGACAATGTTTACGAGGAGCCGGTGTACAAGTGAATAGAAGTACTGTGTAAGCGAGTGATGGATCCCAGGGGAGGTGGTTCAAGGGTATACACCCTTCTCTGCAAATTGAACGAGGTAAGATAATTTTCTACAAAAAATATTTGTTAGTTTTCGATTGAGTAGCGAATTTGCCGTTTCAAACATGAACAAGCACGTGGTTGAAATTACTTTTGTTCATAAAAACCTGCTCGTCCTTGACTCGCAAGTACGCAGTAAGCGGAAGGGAAGGGATAAGTTTGACAATTCATGGCGGAGATATGGTGGTAATAGAAGCGCAACAGCATTACATTTGATTTGTAAAATAGACGATTCCGTAACAAATATTGCAAACGCGCATCTGAAATCTTCCGTTTCGACGATATTAAAATGTACCGAAATATGTAAGAAATGTGTCGTAATACGTAAAAGATGTAAAAAAATATGTAATTATACCAAAATATGTAAAATAAAAATAGTTCTAATCCATTCAGAATTTCTTGTTAACTTTCGAAAATATAATTGAATACGGGTATCTAGTTTCTGTAAAAACATGTAATTACATGGAAATGCATTCCCTACTGATGACATTTCCTCTACGAGTTCGTGTCGAAAAAAAAAACACTTGTCATATGCAGAGACGCGTATCAGCGCGCTATGAGGTCAACGTGCATGCCCTGTCTAAGTATGTCAGGGCTTATCTCCTAAATACTTAATTGCGGGCATTTTGTAATTGACTTCAGTTTGACATTTTGAGTAAGCCGCATGTTTTCTCCAAAACGGGGAAAGAAAGACCAATGCCCTAGCTACCACATTATTCAGTAAAGCTGGACTAAAATTTTTCCGAAAGCAAACTTGAATTCCTCACATGAACACCACAATATAACGGATTCGTCAGTAATTGACTGCTAGTATTGACCGCAGGCGATAAGAGCTCTACCATAACAGAAGGTTATACTATATGCCCACCCACGCCGTTCGGGTTACATATTCACCATCATGCACGCTCACGGTACCTTTGAGCCCCCGAGCCGCTTCTATCTCTCTTTTATAATTCCTAGTTCAACTATGAATAAGCGGCAGCAACGAGCGTTATCCACATTGATAAGAGGTGTTCCTTCCCATGAAATAGATTGGTTTCGTTTGGTTTGGTTATTTCGTGTTTCTGGGCGCGTCAACTGCTTCGGTCATTAGCCCCGTTCGTGTAGTGCATGTTTTTTTCCTCGGGAGATGGCGGTGATCTTCCCCCGCAGGATGGCGAGATCCAGCGGCGACCTACTGTCGGCTAGTAGGGTTTCCCCCTAACCAGGACTCTCCCACCAGCAGGGCACCGCCCCAGCCGAGACAAGCTCTAAGCTCCCGACCGGTCTACCGGGATATGTGGTAGTGTAGGCATGTTAGTGTAAGTGTGTGTGTAGGGAGAGGATAGGACAAGAAGAGGAACAGATGCGCGCGGTCCGTGGCCCGTTTGATTAGAGTACTGCTCCGGCATTCGCTGGTGTGATCGGAGAAACCACGGAAACTACCGATCAGAGCAGCCGGCAGCTAGACTTCTCTTCGAGACAGCGACTGAATTCCAACCAGCTGAAAAGCTAGTGTCGAAAATCCTGCCGCCGTGGGGAGTGGGAACCTAGGACCTCCCGGTCAGAGGCGCATGAGTTGATGCACTGAGCTACCGCTCCCGGTATAAGCTCTTGGTGTATAGTGACGTTTCTTTCTGGGCGGTGCGGGCGAGGTGGCGGGTGTGGACAACACTGACATGCCCCCTCTTCCACAGCGCCACCCACCCACTAAACAGCAACGACAGCGAGGTGGCCACCACCAAGCAAAGAGGTGGCTCGTTATCTCCCACTCACTCCCGCTCCACGCGATACGTGACGTGCTGTAGACGCCGCACAACCTAATCAGCTGCTTATGTATTCACAGCGTTTTGCAACTTGCACCGCCACGCCTCAATGGCACTCTCCTAATCGCACTACAGGACGCGAGTTTGAACTTTCCTCTTCCAGCAATTTAATCACCACGAAATGCTGCTACACACACAAGGTCGTTTCTGTCGGCGAATTACAAGGACGTGATAAAAAACAGTTTTTTTGTTTTCTTGTTTTGAGAAGTGAATACATGATTTCTGAAATAAAATATATTTTATCAATATAAAAATTATTTATTTCGGTCTTTTAGCGGAAGAAATTCGTTTATTCTCGGATGAAATTAAAAACACATTGAACATTTTCGGCTCTAAATTCTTGTCTCCCACATTTCAGACAACTTTTTTAAGACAATACACTATTGTATTTTATGTAAGTACTGTGATACTATCGTAACAAATGACTACTACGAAAACATTCGATCTTCACTCTGGGGAGTCGGACGTCCGAATGAAACCTTTATCTTCTTATATCTCAGAGCTGAATAAGGCAAAGGAGTACCTGAATTCTCGTCCATCATCTCCTGAATGAGTTTTATTTAAATGTTGATACAAAATACGAACGCGGAAACATATACATTTCATTAACGTGTCTTTGACATCTATTTCATTAAAATATTAAACACTGGTTGCCCTTGAGTCAAGGTGGCCACTCATTTTCTCCAACAAACTTCCCTGACTTTTTCACATTTTTTTACTATTTTCATTAAAAACATTTGTAATTTCATACTATTTAAAGAAACGACTAAAACAAGCCTGTAAATAATTAGTGAGAGATTTCCCCGGGATAAAATACAATAAAACAACAACAAAAAACTACAAATTGAGCCTGAAATAATGATGTACTTTTTATGAGAATAAGAGTTACGTTTATAGCCATCCCAATATTTTTCCTGATTTCTAACCATTCTTCCACAAATTCCCTTATTTTTCTCCGGCGCAATGAAACCATCTGACTTTTCTCGGTTTTCCAGAAAGTGTCCACCTTGTATTTCGTTCTGAGGTAGCATGAATCGGAGTGTGGGAAGGCATGGGCAAGACGACTCCACCCGAGCTGTCCTCCTCTACGACAGGAGCCCCTAGAGGCCACTCGCCCAGCTGTCTGTCTGGGCGGAGGCATTAAAGCGGACGGCTGGACAAGATCAGCCTCCCGGCCACGCACCCGCCACTCGCACTCTGCCTGCGCCACACACACGGCACACACATGCCACCACAACAACCAGCACACTACACACACATACAACAACATGCGCACAACACTCACAACACCAGCACACCCATCAACACGCATGCACACCACAACAACACATGCAACACACACAACACATGCAACACTACAACACACAGCACACACACTCACAACACGCAGACCACACATACAACAACACTGACACAGCACATACAACACCAGACACACCAACACACACATACAACACGCAGACACATACAACACAGACACGCAACCGACACTACAACACGCAGGGCACCAACAGCAGAAACAACATGTAGAACTCAACAGCAGCCATTCAACTGCAAACTAAATTCCAGACATTCACAACTTTCCACAGCACTTCCTGTAAGATTTGTAATTTCATTCAACAAATATAGAAAGATTTTAAATTTCTGAAAAATTATTTTTCATACTAATTGGCCAGCTCTCTGATTTCGCCGTGAGAAAGTACAAATTAACAATATTTTCCCGTCAAATATAAATTAGGCAAACAATAATGATGTACTAATCGGTTTAAGAAATAATATCTCTATTTATACCCATTATTTACATACGAAGTACCCGATACAGTAAAAATTGAAGGGTATTTTTGAAGAGTTTACTTCAACCCAACATCTAGGTGGTGATGCATGTGCGTAAGTGTTGCGGGGTTGGCGCCTGGCAACGCGTCCAGGAGGCGAGTGCTCCCAATGAAACAAGCACGCAGCGGCGGCGTGGGGCTTCGACGCAGACGCTATCTCCCTCTCTCTTTCTCTCTCTCTTTCCCTCCATCACCCGCTCTCTCTCTCTTTCTCTCTCGCGCCGGCAAAAGTCCGAGGCCGCGGGGCCTGCACTCCACGCTCGCACAGAGCAAGTACAGTCGCTCCGGTTATAGCGAACTTCTAACTAGGGACTAACATCTTTGGTTCACTATATCCGATCATGTCAAAATTAAACAGAATTTGTCCATTACGATGGATTTTATTAATATAGAGATACAGCAAAATACAATAACGGGACGAACTGAAAATTTCAATATATTTATTTGTTTTTAAAAATCTATGTTCAATTGAGTGCTTCGTACATTTTTCATTAGAACCGTCTCCAGGGTCCGTGCTCTCTGCATATTTGATTCTGCATGGTGCTCTGTCTCTAAAGTATGGTAATGCAGTCTTGAAACCATTGAATGCCTCTTCCACTGTTGGAACACCACCTCACTCTCCGAAGATCCTTTCAATCGCCTAATAGCATCCGAGATCCGATTAATTTCCTGGATTTATTTCCTAAGTTCACTACAGCCGAGGTTCAGGTTCACCGAATCTTCTTATGCTTATTTATAATAGATAGATAGATAGATAGATAGATATTTATTATTCTGCAGATAGGTATATACAACCTGGTGGCAGAACTCTACAATATTAATATTGTTAATATTAACTTTAAATTACTTAACAACGTAACATTAAATTCTTCAAAGACATAATAAATAATAATAATAATAATAATAATAATAATAATAATAATAATACTAACAATAATAGCATTAACTACATTTTATGGTTGACCTGCAGTTATTTTAAACTATTAAATACAAGATTACACGACTTTTTAATTACACTTCACTTTCACTTCACTTCACATTTGAAATTCACTTCTCTTTCTACTTCTATATTGCACTACACTGCACAACACTTCAATACAATACCACTTTGAATATAATTATATATTTAGAATAGGAACGCATTTAATAGTAATTAACACAATAATAATAGCAAGAAAACTATCAATAATAATCAAATAATAACTGCTATAATAAGCCTAACGTAGTAAATTAATAAAGTTTACACATAACATTAGTTAATTTATTTTTAAATCTTTGAACACCTAGAGGAAAGGGTTCCAAGGCTGTCGCAGGTAACTTATTCCAGTCCGTTATTGTTCTATTATAATGCATTATAATGTAAGTGAAACTGGACCAGCGACTTAAGTTCGCTATAACCGAGGGTTCTGTATATCCGAGTTCACTATAACCGGAGTTGATTGCTCTTCGCTTTTGCGGTTGCGTCCACTGCTTTGGTCATTCGTCCCGTACGTGTTGTGCATGTTCAGGCCGCTAGGCGGCGGAGTCACCACCTCGTTCCATCTTGATTAGCTGGTGTCTCCGGGCACGACATCTGCCAAGGTCATTAGTCACGTAAGTGCCGTGCATGGTTTTTTCCTCGGGAGGCAGCGGGGATCTTCCGCCGCTGTGTGGAGAGATACGTCGTCAACCTACATGCGGGAATTTTCTCTAACCATGTATCTTCCACCAGCGTGGCACAGCTCGAGTAGGGACAAGCTCTAAGTGCCCGACTAGTCGTTCGATCTAGAAATTCGGCAACTACCTACTGTCGATTTGGGTTTTTTCTCCTCAAGATATCTCCCACAAATGGTAGCAGGTCCGGCCGGATTAAGCTGCAAGCTCACGGCCGGCATGCCGACATATTTGGTAGTCGACAGCTTGTTTGCGAGGGTGTGTAAGGAGAGAGAAAGTGACGAAGAGTACCCTTCTGTTAGGGTACAGTCCGCCATTCACCTCATACTGATCCGACAAACCATGGAAAACTACGCATCACAGCAGCTGTGCCTTGCCCGTCCGTGTTGACATGTCTTACATTTCTCCCTATCTTCGAGTCACACAATACGCCCGGTTTTATGGCAGCCAGTCGTTTGGTGCCGGATCTCACTTCCCATCGGGAGAAGAACACCGCCACCTCCCAGGATACAACATGCATCCAGTGTCGGCTTAGGTGGCTCAGAGTATCAATCGACGTTACTGCAGTGTCTCTGTCCGCAAATTCATAGAGTTCGTGTCTCGGCGGCGGCACGATTTTTATCATTTCTGTAGGTAGGTCGAATTTGTGTGGAGAACTCAAGCAGCCGGCTGATCTGATCAGTAGTTTTCCGTGGTTTCTACGATCAACACCACGCGAATGCCGGAGCAAGTACCCTAACAAACGGGCCACAGACCGCGCGCGATCTCTCCTTCCTCTTCCATGTCCTATCCTCACTCCTTACACACACACACACACACTTGCACTACACTACCAAACATGTCGGAAGTTTACAGCTTGTCCCGGCTGGGGCAGTGCCCCGCTGGTGGGAGATACCTGGTTGAGAAAAATCCCAGACAGCCAACGTATAGGTCGGCGTCGGATCTTGTCATCCAGCAAAGGAAAATCATCGTTACCTCCCGTGATAAAAAATCATTCACTACACTTACGGAAGCAATGCCCTCGGCAGTTTGCGTACCCGGAATCATTAACAATCCAACAACAATAACCACGTACGACGCGCCCACAAGCAGAACGCATCAATCAATGACTCCATCACGCGCTCGGGCCGTGCACGGGTCGCGACGCCGCCTGCAGGCGGCATTAGGAAACGCCGCGAAGTTCGCAAGCGGGGGGGGGGGGGGGGCCGGCGGCCCCGCGCCGCCACGTCATCGTGACGTCAGCGCGCACGCCCCGCCGAGCAGGCGTGCCAACGCCGCGGCACGCAGCTGCATTCTCACTCGCTGCTCCGCGAAGCTGCGTCCCCGGCTCCTGGGGGTCACTCGGAAAGTAGTATCATACCCGCACGTTTTCTTCAGCCCTCATTTCGCTGGATGCAAGGGGACCGTTTTTCCCGCTCTTTTTTCTTTTTCTTTTCTTTTTTCTTTTCTTTTTTCATTTTTCTTTTATTTTTTTCTTTTCTTTTTTCATTTTTCTTTTCTTTTTTTCATTTTTCTTTTTTTCTCTTTCTTTTCATTTATTTCTGCTCGGCTCAAAGGCCCTCAGCAGCCGAGTACGATACATTGAAGATACACTGAATTATGTTAGCATTGTTTAAGAAACATTATTGGCAGATACGCTACATTGAGTTCGTGCATTTTAAATGTGCAAAGCAACATCGTGGGGGTTTTGATTATTTTGTTGATATAAACTATTATACGAAATTGTAGCTCGTTTTTCGATGCAAAGTAGTTTATATTACCTGGCAGTAAACATTTCTGGTCATCAAAAGTTGTGAACAAAGGTTGATGCTATCACTTATTCAACTAATGTTAGCAAAGGAGTAGGGGTTGGTATGTCGGGGCTGAAGAAAACGTGGGCGTGTAATATACTCTACAAAGGGGTACATATGCAGAAATAATTGAAAACAAAAACATCTGTGAATCATGTTTTGCACAGAAATGAATCACCTTCTTGCTGATGTTTTGTAGCTTGTTTTCCTTCGTTATGGAGTCTGATTCATCTACATAACTTATCTGGATCGAAAGCATTATGGTTACGGCGGAAATATGAAAACAGTTAAATGATGCCAGATGTTTCATACAGAGACATATGAAAAGGGAGGAAAATATGCAAAGACAGTACCAGGTAAAGTACACATCTAGTTAATTTTGATATAAGTAAATCTGAATCAATAAAATTAGGTAAAAATAGAATTAGATGCAGCACGGAGTGAACAATTTCTAATGACTGAAACGATTGAAGGCGTTGTCATTGTCAACAATACTATTTAATTCAATAAGAACAGCTTTGGATGGCTTAGCCATCATCATCACTTTTCTGCTGTCTGGAAAGTCACAAAAACGACTACTTTGAACGACCGACTGCAACGAATCCTGACACGTGATTCTAATGAAGAAGTATTATAATAAGGATAATGCGAAGAAAAATGTATCCTTGATTGTCCCTAATATTAAGGGGAAATGGTGATGATACAATGTCATAATAAAACAGTTGATAGAGAAGAGCACTATGCAAATCCTGGATTGGTTCGCTCCTGGGTAGGGGGTGGGGGGCAGAGAGCCACATGCAGGTGGGTCGCTAGTCGGCGAGCCTCGACTTGGGCTAGGTCAGGCCCACCGCCCGCATGCACTCACAGCCTGCTCCCTGCTCCCCACGCAAAGAAATTCCTTTCAAACAGTCATTTAGTGCAGACAGCGAGTCTCTGGCGAGCGAATGAAATGTTGACTGATGATGCGACGATAGGAACCGAGTCTGGCATATTGAATGACTTCGCTAAAGGCACTTTCGTGCAAGTTGGGTACAGTATTTTTTTTTAGTACGATTGATTAATTGATTTTTTCGTGTTTCCGGGCGCGTCAACTGCGTTGGTCATTAATCCCGTTACTGCAGTGTATGTTTTTTCGGGAGATGGCGCTGATCTTCCCCTGCTGATTGGCGAGATCCGGCGTCAACCTACTGCCGGCTAGTGGGGTTTCCCCCTAACCAGGACTATCCCACCAGCGGGATACCGCCCCAGTCCGGACAAGCTCTAAGCTCCCAACCGGTCTCCCGGAATATGTGGTAGTGTAGTGCATGTTAGTGTAAGTTTGTGTAAGGGAAGAGGAAGGAAAGATCGCGCGCAGTCCGTGGCCCGTTTGGTAGGGTACTGCTCCGGCATTCGCCTGGTGTTGATCGGAGAAACCACGGAAAACTACCGATAAGAGCAGCTGGCCGCTAGAATTCTCCTGCAGACAGCAAGGAGAATTCTTTTTTAAGTACGAATTCATGGAAAATTACTTCTATTATTCATGGGTTCGTTGTCAATAGGCGAGGCGGAAGCCCCCAGGGATTTCCCTTAGCCGGGTACACCCGATGAAATCTACATCTCACCATTCAGCAGGGTACTCCCTCACCACTCGGGATAAGAACATCCACTAAACTCAAGGGACTAATGACCATTTCAGTTGACGTGGAAACATCAGTCAAGTCATAAGGTTGTCGTCATGAAAATTAACGGTCGAGACAGTCATGCCTTAATAAGGTTAACGAGCTGAGATGATCTGTATAAGAAACCAACACGCAGCTGGTTTCTGTTCTATTTCCAAACAGTTGACGTCTCGATATAGAGTCCGTATCAGTCTAGAGATAAAGAGGCATTGGACGAGTTTACAGTCTTCCGGCTTAAGATGTCAAGTGAGAAAATGCCACATATTTTCTGGAAAGGATAAATATTTACTGTCTTTATCCGTCGACGCAGTAACGATTACGTAGTTTTCTATGAAACCCCACATGGCTATACGAGTTCTTGTGTATAGGCTCAAGGAAACGATGGATTAAAGAATTACCCACTGTCTAAAAAAATCACGGTTGGAAAGAACAGTTTTTTAAAGACAGAAGGAAGAAAAGAAAAGAGTAACTGTTTTTTGTCTCGTTGGGGAAATTTTTTTTTAAATTTAGTACAAATAAATATCGATTTTCATTATTCGAACAGCCGAACAGATATACGTTCAGTACATAAATGAATGTTGCGTCCCTAGATTAAGATCGCGGTCCCTGGACCGTTTGTAACAGTACTGCTCCGGGATTCCCCTTGGGTTAATCGAAAAAAAAAAAAAAAAACAACAAAGAAATCTACCGATCAGGGCAGCCGGTCGGTACAAATCTCCTCCAGGTCGCGGCTGAACTCGACCTATCTAAGTAGCTACTGGAGAAAATCCTGCCATCGTGGGGAGCGTAACATTAGGACCATCAACGGACAGGGATGCACTCGGGCAGGGATGCACACGGGCAGGGATGCACTCGGGCGGGATGCACTCGGGCGGGATGGCAGCGCGAGCAGGAAGGCAGCGCAGGCGGATTAATGGCTAGGCATGGGGTGGCAAGCCGCGGCCAAACGAGCGTCGCTGGGCGGGTGGGGCGGGGCGGGGCGGGGTGGGGGCGTGCGCGCACGCGTCGGGGGCGTGCTACGGGCGTGGGGCGCGCGTGGCGGGCGGTGGCTCCCTCGCCGCCTTCCGCTGACGTCACACGGCGCCGGCGCCGGCCATCGATCGCCCCCCCCCCTCCCCACCCCGCCCCGCCTTACAACAACATTAAGCCACGCCGCGCCGGCCGCATCGAGCCGCCCGCTAACACTAGCGACTCCATCAGGAAACGACAACGTGCATTTGCAAGGGGGTGCAGCCCCACGCGTACTTCCTGTATGGATGTTTTTAACTACTTTGATGAATTTTTACATTTTAATACATTAACTAGGGGGTAGGTTTCTATGATTTTGTATATTTTCGCCCGTAGTTTCAGGGCACAGCTAAGTGAATTTTCATGTGTTAATTGGATGCTGTGTAGATTATTACGTCAGTGCATATTCAGCCGATGTTTTCTGTTGATGTATATTCGTGTAATTGTAAGCGCATATTTTGCATATTTCGTTAAAACACAGACTTATTTCTACTAGACTATCTTTTCATGGAACCTTTTTATTTGTGAGTATTCATTAATTCGAAAGAGTGTCACAGTATGCATTTGTTTTTCTTCTTTTCTATAGATGATAAGATACTTATGCCAATCTAGGTTCTTGATATATTATTTAAACCAGCAGAAGAAATGCAACAACGCATGCTAGGTGAATAGTAGGAAGCATCTTTCGACTGAATTTTATCAAAAGATATTTATACAGGAAATGAAATTTTGTTAATTTTAATTGCATATAATAGAACTTTTAGGCATATTTTTAAAAGCATTATTTGTTTTCAAAAAAGTTCAATTTCTGGCAGTGTCTCTGACAGGCAAGTTCTAGGTTCGAGTCCAGACGAGGGCAGGATTTTCGGCACTAGCTTTTCAGCTAGGTCAAATTCAGTCGCTGTGAGGAGGAGAATTCTAGCGGCCGACTGCTCTGATCGGTAGTTTTCTGTAGTTCGGTACTTCTCTAGCATTGGCCTGGTGCTGATCGGAGAACCCACGAAAAACTACCGATCAGAGCAGCCGTCTCTAGAATTCTCCCCACGCACACGACTGGTCGACCTAGCTGAAAAGCTAGTGCCGAAAATCCTGCCGCCGTGGGGAGTGGGAATCAAGGCCCTCCCGGTCACAGGCGCTGCAGCGACATCAGTTGATGCCCTGAGCCACCATACCGCTGTCCGTCGGTGGAGCTCTCCGCCTGTTCCCCGAGGCGGCGGAGCGCGTGACTCACGCGAGCGGGCGCGGGGGCGTGCGTGCAGGGGCGACTGGCGCGCGGCCAGCGGCGCGGGCGGGCAACCGCGCGCTACCACGCACGCGCGCACACGCTCGCCACAGCGCGACACGCAACGCCCACCGCCCGCCGGGCGGCGCGGTCACGAACGGCACCCGAGGCTCTCCAGGGCGCTCGCACGTGCTTCCTCCAACGTGACGGCTCAGCCCTTGCTGCTGCGCCGGCCCTGACCGGCAGGCGCTTGGCGGGAGCACACACTCCACACTAGCTACAGAACGATTTTCCTAAGGATGAGCCAAAGTGACAGTTCACGAACGCAAGTGAACATCACATGTAGTTCAGAGAAGTATCCCTCCGCCGCAACAGCTGTTCAGCGACGCCTCTTCGTAAAGTGCTAATGGCATGTTAGTGTAAGTGTGTGTGTAAGAGGAGAGGATAGGAAAAGGAAGAGGAAGGACCCTGCTGGATGTCGAAATCCGGCGCCGACCTACCGTCGACTAGTGGGGTTTCACCCTAACCAGGACTCTCCCACCAGCGGGGCACCGCCCCAGCCGGGATAAGCTCTAAGCTTTCGACCGGTCTCCCGGAATATGTGGTAGTGTAGTGCATGTTAGTGTAAGTGTGTGTGTAAGGGGAGAGGATAGGACAAGGAAGAGGAAAGAAAGATCGCGCGCGGTCCGTGGTCCGTTTGGTAGGGTACTGCTCCGGCATTCGCCTGGCGTTGATCGGAGAAACCACGGAAAACTACCGATTAGAGCAGCCGGCCGCTAGAATTCTCCTCCAGACTGCGACTGAATTCGACCTAGCTGAATAGCTAGTGTTGAAAATCCTGCCGCCGTCAGGACTCGAACCTAGGACCTCCCGGTCAGAGGCGCTGCAGTGATATGTAGGGAAATAAATGAAAGTTATGCACGGCGATGTCGTAGCAACAGATAGTGATGACGTCATTTACAAATGATCTAACTGTACACAAGCGCACTGACAAATAAAATGAGTGCATGGACTTCAGTTGCAGTAATATTGCTAGCAGCGGCCAAGCAGTAAATGCCAAAGCGGTGCATTCTTATGGTAATTTCTCTATACAATGATAGTAATGTCATAAAAATACATTTAATCCGACCGCTTCAAATCGACGGCTACTATCGAGAAAGTACCTGATATGTATTATCGTAATACTGCACAGGAATAGAATCGACTTAATACAACCAACCAAAAGCCACTCTGAATCGCCAGCATTCGATAAACATTTAACAGTATGCGGTCCGTTAACAACAATCGAAACGCAATTAATTATTGCGAAAAATGAAGAATGAAACCACTCATTTTGAGAAATAGTATTTTTATATGATTTTTTGCAAGATGGTTTTACAAAACGTTTTCAACGGCACATGCCAGGATTCACAAATAACAGACTAAATAGCGTCATTGTTGTTTGTTCACTTAGTAACATTCATAACTATAACCTGCCACTAGAATCTATTTCTCTGCAATGTTTCCACTCGACGAAACTCAGCCGAAAGTTCGCAAGGAATGAGGTAATGACAAAGTGCGGATGTAACCTTTCTATTTTCTCATATCTCAGGATGCGCCCGTGTCGCATATGAAGAAAAAAAGCAGCCTTTGCGAACACTCACACAAGTTTCCGCTCATTGATCGTTACGTCATTAAAGTGCGAGAACACAACGCAGTCTTGTCGGGAAAAAAAATGCTATGTGGACTTCACTATTATAATATTAACAATACCACGATATAAAAGATCCAGTGAATTCTCAAGGCAGCCCACCGCCTAAATTTTGATTTTATTTGTTTTTTGACAATTTTGGTAAATTAACAAATCGTGAATGTCCATTCATTTATATAAAAAACATTATTGAATTGCTGGCTCTGTAAATAAAAAACAATCAACTTTCTGCCACATTTATATTAATTACAATATCTTCATAATATAGAATGTATTTACTATATTATACTAACACTTAAAAAATACCGCAAATGCTTATAAAATATTCTTTTCGGGTGAATAGACTGCCGAGGGAATCCCCTTGTCGACGACGCCTTCCCAGGAAACAATCACCATATCAAGGACATTCAGCGGACGCACTGTTCATAAAACGAGCCTCTTGCTTTAATAGAGTTCGTGTACCTTGTCGATGTGTGTCATCGCAAGGATTGAGTTCAAATTAGTGGCCATTACGGAATCTCCAACACCAGAACAGTTCTTACGCTCAGAAACAGGTTTTTCGCTACGTATAAGGCCAGTCACTGATCTTTTCTCTATATTAAATATTTCGTCTGTTCAGTCATTATAGCGATTTTACTGATGCCAAACGAAATTCGGGAAGAACACCCAAAAATAATTAATATTTTCACAAAATTTGGCGAAGTTGGACTGGAGCTGTCGTACTCTCTACTATTTTTGTCATTCCACCCACAAGAGAATTTTTGTACATAATCAATGTACATGGCTAGAATGTAACTAAAGTACACTTAAAATTTGTCTTTTTAAGAAATATTACTTACATGCATAATTCTATTATGAAAATGTTGTCTATTGCGAATTTAATTTAAAAAGCACAACGAAATTAAACAAGAGTATCCTACTCATACCAAAAATGCATAGTTAGCAACTTTTGAAAACTAGAAATTTTCGCCCTCCAGTATTACAATATTATGTGCAACGGAAAAGGAACTACTGATTTCATTTTATAGCACTGCTATAATAATAATAATAATAATAATAATAATAATAATAATAATAATAATAATAATAATAATAATAATAATGACTATTTATGCGGCGAGACTCGGGCCATCAGGCCCGCTCTTCCGCCTAACCACGTAATACATAAATTTATAGAAAAAAATTTGCCACTCCTTCCAACCCACTACTCCCATCTTAAATAGGAAAGGGAGAATAGTACAAAATGTGCGCCTAGTGAAGCAACATTTATTCTTCTCTTTCTCTATTCACTTTCCCACATAGAACGTAACACACCGACGACCGCCGATTCTACAATACTCGACACAGTCTTCCGTTCGCTTCCCGTTCGAACTCCCGCATGTATAATCGGCACGTCAACCAACGGAAGCGCGACTTGGAAGATTCATCGGGTACGGGTGGCACCCTCGCCCTGATTCACTAGCAGCCGCACACGTCGCGGACGTGATTCAATGAACGAGTCAATGAACCGACGACTTTATCACACGTTCCGACCGTGATTCACACATGCAAATGCAGGCAGCCATGCACCAGCGATCTCTAGAACGGCCAGTCGGCAATGTATTCTCGAACTTCGTTATTTACGGAACTACACAATGTGAATTTTACGACATATTTTACTCCTAAGTACGTACAACACACGAGGAGAATGAAAATACAACTTTAATGATTCAATTAATAAATCAAATTGGATATATGGTAGACAATATACACGACTGCCCATGGCTTGGAGTGGCTCTTCCTCACGTATTTAAAAATGTACTAATTTATAATTGTATATTATACAATTTTACGGTCGGCGTTAGTTTTGATTGCTTACCGGGCTGATGGACTCTTAATATGTCTCCTATTTCTGAGAGATGTGATAATACAACTGGACTACGACCTATTTATTTGTCATAAACAAAAAACACGGGAAAATCGAGTATTAAGCACATTTACTGGTTTTACTAAACGGGATTTGGGGCTCGTTTGAAAATTTAGAGGGGGGTCATATCCCTCCAGCCCCCCTCGTGAGCATATTGATTGATTGATTTTTTCGTGTTTCCCGGCGCGTCAACGGCTTTGCTCATTACTCCCGTAAGTGTAGAGCATGTTTTTTTTCCTCGGGAGATGGCTGTCATCTTCCCCCGCTGGATGAAGAGATCCGGCGCCGACCTACCGTCGGTTAGTGGGGTTTCCCCCTAACCAGGACTCTCCCACCTGCGGGGCACCGCCCCAGCAGGGACAAGCTCTAAGCTCCCGACCGGTCTCCCGGAATATGTGGTAGTGTAGTGCATGTTAGTGTAAGTGTGTATGTGTGTGTAAGGGAAAAGGATAGGACAAGGAAGAGAAAGGAAAGAGAGCGCGGGGTCCGTGGCCCGTTTGGTAGGGTACTGCTCCGACATTCGCCTGGTGTTGATCGGAGAAACCACGGAAAACTACCGATCAGAGCAGCCGGCCGCTAGAATTCTCCTCCAGACAGCGACTCAATTCGACCTAACTGTAAAGTGCGCATGTCTATGAAGCTAATGCTTTTCTCGGATAAAAAGAAAATTTAATTTTTTTCACTTGGGACAAGATAAATCAGTAATACACGTTTTCGCGAAGTCCCCACTGCGTACTTGCTGATCGCACAGCTTGCCGTGACCAGAATGTCACAATTACGTAGGCAAATCCACACGTGCGCAACAGGAGATGTATTCGCCCCTTCCAGACCGCGAGCGCTTGTCCAAGGCTGAGCACACGACATTTCGAGCCTCGAGCGATGAACCCATGTGCGAGTTGACGGAGGTAGGAAATCCCACAAGAGCATCGTCCACATTTTTTTCCAAGAACGCCCCTGGCACACAAGTTTAGAGGGAAGGGGAACGAAAGAAGAGGGAAAATCCCGGGATTTTAGTTTACATAACGACAATATTTTTTTAAAAGTTATCACGGTACATGCGGTACAGAACGATTTTCCTAAGGATGAGCCAAAGTGACTGCTAGTGCTGGCAGCATAACTGAATGTTCTGAGGCCGTTGTGCCTTTCAGCCCAATAGACTCCCTTCCCGCATTCGTTCGTTTGCAGTTGGCTAACTTTTAAGTGGCTTCGACGATTTCTTTTGTGATGTCCTCGCCCGACGAAAATATAGTGCGTCACGAGAAATAATTGAAATTAGGAAGTGCAGTGTTGTGTGTTCTTCCGTAAAAATTTTTTTTTTCTATAAATATTACATTTACTTTGTGTGTGATAAATATTACGTTTATTTTAAAACCGAGTCTTGAGTGCAATACACGTACCAGTGCAGGTGTTTCCGGCTTAAAATCATTTTTCTGCCCTATTCGTCACAGTTTTCTTTTACTGATTGTGAGAGCATGTTAAGAGATTTTTCACATACATAATTAAATTTAAATATTTCCCGGACTCGCGTACGTGCATATACCTCAGCGAAACTCTTAAGACTTCTGGATAGGGATGTTTTCACAGGAGCCATAACCAATCACTTTACGAAGAGCCAGAACAGCTATCGCGGCGGAGGGATACTTCTCTGAATTACATGTGATGTTCACTTGTTACGCGAACGGTCAATTTGGCTCATCCTCAGGAAAATCCTTCTATATGCCAAGTTATGTCGCAGATGTTCATGAATTCAATAATATACTCTCAGAATAAATTTAGTAAGGACGGCATGAACGGATGCAATAGCTGCACGGCGATTGGAGCACATGTGCTAGTAAGCATGGTTCTTATTGGCTCTGTCCGTTAGACATGGATGTGCAAGCTAGCGGGGAATTCCCACATCTACCCGCCAGTGCGAAAGTATTTTCATAATATTCTTCGAAATGTAGATCATGGGATTTGGTCGGAGTGAGTTAAGATATTAAAATATTAGTTTGCCGAAGTTTCGGATTATATTTATTCCATCCTTCCTACAAGCTACACAGACGTTTACAACCTCTTAAAAGCATTGTGGTAAGAGCCTTCAGTACAAAGTGAAATTAGAATTAAACTCAATACACCAGCTCTTTCCTGGCCCATCTCCTGGGTCACGGCAATTTTCTATAAAGGACTCGATAATTTCATGTCAGAAATCTCATTTCCCATGAACATGAAAGGCAACGTACCACATGAAACGTATAAACTGCGTACTTGTAACAGAAGCTACTAATAGCAATTACGACACTTTACTGCTTTTGTGGCTCGCAATTTGTTACATAACGATTGAGGGGAACCCTTCATTCAGGTTATGATAAACATTTCACGAATACACCAACTGGAGTAGTATTGCCGTTAGGTTGTGATTACATTACTTTCCTACTATACATGAGAAAAATGTAGTGTATACATTACAATCTCATGTTTCAGATAGCTTTGTTTGGAAATTCCAAACAAAGAATTTTGATTAACAGACGTCATATAGCATGCACTTATTTCACATACCAAAATATTTAATGAACATGAAGTCCAGTCTACGGAAGGGTGAGATAATAATAATACATTTTTGGTTCATTACGAGTTGTCCACGAAAGGGTTCTGAAATACATCCGTAGTAGCCCTCCAAGGCCACTGCTAATGCTGTGTCTGACGTCACACATTCATCGCGCTAACCTACTAGGGATGAGCGATTTAATGGCGGAAGTACAACAACCGATTATTTTGCACGATTTATTGAAAAATTAAAACTGATTCAAAAAAAAATATTTTGTCTTGTTCAGTGTAGACACTAATTTTTAAACCGATGAATCTACACAACAATATTTTTTTTCGATTATTATTCTCGATTATTTTAATTAAATGACTAATTTTGAAAACAAACCATACATAAAAAGTAGCACTCTTCACACAAACTTTAACACGAAATTCGCGGCCTGTGAATCTCTCTGGATTAAAGAAAATTCATAGAGAGAAAGGTAGGTATGTGATTTTTTTCATGTCAGCAAAACTGATGAAATGGAAAATAACTATGAATCTTCTGATATCTCACACGCGGCGTTTAATAACTCAACTTTTATTTCATTGTCTTTGTTTTGAGACAACACGCACAATTAAAAATTAATGGTTTTAACGTTTATACATTATTAAAAACGTGTGAAAAATGAATCGAGAATATTTTATTAATCTGTTCATTCAAAATGATTAATCCAAGCATATTAATCGAACAACAAAATGAAACAATTATTTTCGAATAATCGTACAGTGCAACGGTCCGGGACATGGTGGTGGGGCCGTTGACGAATTGGCAACGCTGCCCAAGCCGAGCTTCCGATGAACGCACTCCCCCTTCGTTCTTGAAAAGGGAGCAGGTAGCCCCCTCGACGGATAACGGTCGCATTAGAATCCGTTACAAAACACCTGCTGAAGACTTCTTTCAAACAGACAGCCCGCTGCTCTCCTTACTCTTTTTTTTTCCACGCGCTTTCACTTTTACCTCCGAGAAAATTCCAGTTTTCTCCGCCTTAAATTTGGCTGATCTTGACACTCAGGTGAGTTTTTCAGCATAAAAATGGGATTTTTAATTACAAGAAAAGTACTTAGATTTTCCTCCGTCCACAATTACGTACACGTGATGCGAAATCTGGGGAATTGTTAATAATCGGTTACATTATCAATAAATTGGTCTGATGAGTATTATTAGTTATTAACAATATTTAAGAATAGTAAGACATCAAATTATAAAACAATATTGATGTATTAACCAATCGAGTTTTGTTATAACACGATACGATACAAATATTGAACGACTAATACCCTTCGATAGAAGTAAACTTTCCACAGTACAATAATGTTCGTTTAAATTTTATGTAACATTTGTCTCTTCATCCTGGAAATGGTGATACTGATGCTAGTAGTACATATAATTTAATTTTGAACATGATATTCACAACAGTTGGCTCACGTTTTAGCTTAATATGAAAGGTTCCGTAAACCCTGTAAGTTTCTTGGTGTTTAGAAGGCCATGTTTATAACACTTGCGAACTAATAATTCTTATTACGAAACTGTTTATGGTTGTTTACTGTAGACCAACTCTTCGCAGATTCCTAAAGTTTGTCTTTGGATAATAAATTTGGATAAAATGTTTTAGTTCACTGGTAAATAAAACCTACGTTAATGTTGACAGTAATAATGAAATAAATGATGGTGAACATAAATGAATTAGATAATTATCCATGTATTATATACATAATCTGAAGTCGAACTTTACCAAACTGACGTGAAATTAGCCACGTTATACGAGTTCCCCTATTACCAATTCTAATCTAATTAGTTTCTTAATAAGTACAATTAGTCTTTTATTAATTCCAGGCATATTAACTACTATCAACATCAGTCTAGAGTGTTTCGCAAGTGAATTGTCAAAATTAATTAAAAATTACAGTACACTAAAATTCCACAAAGTAGATAAAACTTCGTAGCTCGTTGTAAAAGGTACCGCTGCATCGTCCGATATTTCTGTCGTAAACCAGTTAATTGGCCGCAGGTAAATTGAGGGCGGTGTGTCGGCCAAACTGCTCGCCGAGTATTTCCACTCGCCGCCGCCCGCAGCGCCTCTGTCGGCTGAGTGGCGTAGGTCGGGGAGCCGGCGGCGCTACGCTCGTAACACTAAAATGGAGCCGGGTCTGAAAGGATACGGTCGTTAAAGACGGAGTATTCCGCAGCTATCACAAAAGCCTTATCACCTACGACGTCGCCGAGCTATGCGCTCATCGTATCAGCACGCGGTGCGGTCACGACGCGAAAACCATAATTTACGTCTTTCCACGAGAAAACCTTTCTTTCGCTCAGCGTTTATTGCCTCGTTTTTTTTTTTTTCTCTTCTCGTATTTGGCATCGAAGTTAGAAATGTCAATGCCTATGTTTTTATTGAAGATTCATTAGATTCTTTCATACTATGTGGCAATTTTTTTTATCATTCTTAATAGTTGATCACACTATTTTTGACAATTATGAACGAAGGCTGATTTCAATTGACATTATTCTTTTCTAAAAATGGGTATGCGCTACAAATATTTAGAAAAAAAATTAATTTCATTTGAAATCACTGGCAGCCGACGTCATGCGACAGCAATGCTGCAAGGAAGAGACCGCCTGTCATTAAACATTTGCTACACGTGTTACGTTACACAACAGCGATATTTTTGATATGTAAAGAGCTGATGTACTGTCTTTGTACTAGTTTACATTACAGTATTTGGTGAAGTCTGTTTTTCTTAAAAATCTTAAACTTATTGTGATGTGGTTGAATTTCATTTGTGCTTGGGCCATGTCGCAGTGTGGTTTTAGTTCAGCAGCAAGCCACTAGCATCGGCATTTTCATTCGAGAAGACAAAACTATTGTGCAATGCGTGGTCAGAAATGCATTCGCTCTGCCTATAGCCTCCGTCTGAAAAGTCACAGAGTTCAAATAAAGCGCACTAAAAGTGGCCATCGCGTTGTAACCAGCGTTATCGCCACATTCTTTTTCGACATTTGAGTACTCAAGAAGGCTCCGTCCATTCCAGGCATTTTGAGATAACCGACACCCATTAATGTCCGGCTTTACGACGTAATTAACCCAATACAGGGGAGGTAGTGCACTTGCAATATTTATCCCACTGCACGATGGCATTTAACCTAAAATCACTCTTGGTTTGAACTTCTGTTAGTTTGTATTCGAGAATACCTTTTGTATAATTTTGTGGACGCTGACCACACGTGCTACGTAAGGGATGTGTAAAATTCAAATGCTGGGTAAATGGCGAGATTCATTCGTTAAAATTAAGTACATACGTGTTAGTTGTAAGATAACACACGTGACGCCTATAAAGAAATGATCGGTAATATCACTTTCATCCGCATATCAACAACGGTCAATTAATACTGTTCGGGGATGTCACACCGAAAATGTGTTTGTCACTTCTACCAACTTTCCTACATTATTCGCCGTCCCCAAAATTTTCCTTTCCTACAGAAACGAGGTTTAATATCTCTGAAATGTGAGTGAATAGCAAAACATACGATTCTTGCAATCACATCATCTTAAAAGCTGAAAACAGCACACATGAAATAACCTGAAAACACTCACTAAACAGAACACATCCATCACTGAAATTTATCTTGTCACTGAAACAAACACCGTTGGTATTCTGGTACTGAACATCAAAGGTCAAGCACGTTCATTATTCACTTAAAACTACTCAATGTCACACTCCCAGCCTCCAAAGCTCTCTTGGGCAATTTTAGGGAGCAAAGCCACCAGCCACTGTCCGACACTAGCATGGCCATACAAACTGAATATTATCAACATGGGAAGCTCATCAACACTTAACAGAATGTTCTTGGCACCATGTTCTGGGACCTGAATGAGCCGGATCATTGACACTGCGTTTTGAACACATAACTTCAATGATAATGAAAACGCACTCGTAAAAAAGGAAGAAATCCCATTAACAACACAGCAGAATTCACTACTGTTGCAACGATTTATTTATGTAGTTGTCAATCAACGGGACTTGGATAATTCAAACTTCCGTAGTTGGAATTAAGTCATTAATTCGAAAATATGTATCGGGTCTTTGTATTTCGTGTTTAATCAATGAAATAGAATCGTGAATAATTCTGTTTACCTGCCTCGATTGGAAGATTTTGAATACGGTACAACACTTACATGAACATAAATACAAATGTAAACCAGAATGTACGTAAACGATGGACATTTCACAATTCACTGTAAAACGTTTGTATAAAGAACATTCTGCCACTGTACATTCGACAATACTGTAAATGCAACCTGATTTTTTAAATATATTTAATTTTCAATTGTATTTTGTTTCAATCTGAACATGTAATGTTCAGTACTCTTCTACACATAACGTTTCTCAATAAATATTTACGTATTTTAAGAGAGGACATTTCATTAGGAACTAAAACGGAACCAAAAGATGCAACTTCTCTAATTACGTTTACATAATTTTATTTTTTCTTGGTTCCTTTAGCTTCGAATTATCCAAGTCGCACTGTACACACACCTGAAGATTAGCAAATTAAGTTACATACCTCAACTTTTGAAATCTTAAACTGTCAACATTTATACTATTCTTTGTTCCTTATGCACAAATAAATATTCAAAACAATGAATTATAATTTTGTGGAAGCAGAAATTCGTAAAATATAACCCAGCTCCCCTAAGGAATTTGTTTCTTGCTCTCCAGAATGCTGAAAAACGCTGAATGAAAGCCAGATCCGGTAGCTATCGACCAGATCGGGTCGGAAGATTTTACCCGCGAACACACAACAGTCTCGGCGGTGGAAAAACCCCGATTAAAGTGTAATTTTGTGTTGTTCTTGAGGAAGTCTCTCGTAGTGATAGAAAAGCCAGCCTCTCGTAATATCGGCACACACATCCCACACTTGGAAGATAACGGACACATGGTTCTTAGCAACTTTGAAAAGGAGCCAAACAAGAAACACGAAACAAGAAGTCACATTTTCTCTTTGACAAGAAGAATAACTCGTCCTCATTGAGACATGATACTGCATCAAAGGAGCAAAAGAAGAACCACGTGGACAAAGATTAGGCAAACTCGAACAAATTGATGTAAATTAAAAATCTGACGTTCCTCGAGATAATAAACATGGAACATCATATGTAAATACCACACATATTCAAGCAAAACATGTCAGTTTTGAATGTTACTATTTATTTGCAAAGTTGCTTATGGGGCAGAGTAAGAAATACGTTGTTATAGGAGACTTGCTTTCGCAGGTAACATTTATGATACAAGACACTCCACACTTCCATATTGAGAGCCAACTTGAATTCTTTATGATAACCACGAAGTGAGTAAAACGTACACGTCACAACAGGACGCGATTTGCCAATTTTCTCTGGAGGGGACAAATCAAAGAATTAATGAATGAAGATCATCTGTACTTACGCAACACTGAATCAATCCTAAAATCAGAGTTCTCTTAAGTTTCTCCGGCAAAAATAAGAAAGAACAGATGTGTAATGATAAATTATCCCAGAGCTCGTTTGAAAGTATGTCACATGAACAGGAGGTACTAGTTTTCTTGTAGGCCACAGCAACAAGTCGACAACAACAGGAAAAATATGAAATTATTAAATCTTTTTTTATTTCTTACTAAATTAGTATAGTATTCATTCCGTTCGAAAATTAATTGAAAACATCGATATATTTATTATTTATCTAAACACACCTTTGTTAAAATTTTATAAGAATAAATATAAATGAACACTGTAAATGTTCCTGAGAGCCCAACATTCACACCAGATTTATATTAACATTTGAATATGACGGAATAAATCCGTCCATTAATGTTTTCGTGCTAAATGGTAACATGTATTTAAAATATAGCCCACTAATGCATTCTAAGAGAAGTAAATCAATTTTGTTTTTAGTGATGCGTTGTAGTATTAACGTTCTCTTTATTCCGAAATACACAAGTGACTACCTCTGTGGTACAAAATTGTTCTACGGGATACATTCGGCAGTGGGAAATTCAAGTTGGGCGGGTTCTAAAAATCCTCCAGTGGCAAATGGCGGTCCATTTTAGCGTCTGACCAAGCAGCACACAACGTTCTCTCTCTTTCACTTGTTTCGGAGAAGTGTTGTCGTTGAGTCATCGGCGTAAACAATCCCCCTCCATACCCACCCACGCCGCACTCTACCGGCTATGTCACGCGCTCGATAAACAGAAGACGGCTGCTGCGGCTGGCTCTTGGAAATCTCCATGGAGGGCACATTAACATTAAAATCTAAAGATGCGAAAATACAAGATTCACTCAGCGTTGTGAAGAATATTTTACGTGAAAAAAAATACAATTACATTTCAAACGATTTTTTATTGCCTCAAATAAAAATCAGAATACCATTCAAATATATCCGGGAAATGGATTTGGAATATGCCTTCTGCGGCATACCTTGATAAGCGAAATGACGCTATCGATCGTCACAATAGAAGTTTGTTCTCGAACGGAACCATGGCAGCAAGGATGACATTCGTTGTTTACAAACTGAGATTGCATTACTGTAATACAAATTTACGGTGAATTTGTTTGAAAGAATAATAGCAAAAACATCTCTGGTGCCTGGAAAGACAGCGGGCGACAAAGACCAAAAAATAGTCTTTTTCGCTCCTCTGTCGAGTATGTTTGAATTGACAATAAATGTTTCGAGAATTGAAAGATACAAAATAGAAACTAGAAAAATATGGCCCATAGTTAGAGAGAAATATGTTCTGAATGTTTAATGAAGCAACTGAGGTATAAATTACAATGTTTTATCGTAATAATCGTAAATGGAAATTTTTTCTTTGAATGTAAAAACCTGTCGTAGAGGTAGAAGAGAAGCTTTTTTTTTAAATAAAAATGAAAAGTTTTGCAATGACATCCCTATTGATAGGGACGCCAATGACTAACGCAATGCGGAAAAGACGAAAGAAGAGGAAACAAAACTTGCGCATAAGATTCACAAAGAAAAAGCCGTTACTAGTATTTCCATGGTGATGGCGACAAACAACACAATACGAACAAAACTTGAGGACACGATTAACGTGCAGCATACGACTCTAGCAAGAAATTGAATTTGTTTGAAATGGCATTGCATTGCAGTGAATATGAATACGAGACGAAAAATGACGTGAAAATAGACTACTACTGCCGCCATCTATCAATTGGTTTATAGGCAACCCGCACAAGTTACATGTCATATTTCAGTGTTGCAGTTATCCCTGTAACTGTCATGTGACATACATATTGGCTGGTGCAGCGAGGAGGAGGACGAAGAGAAGAAAAGATACACGGAAATTAGAAGACGAAGAGATTTTGACTTTGGTGATAACTCAACTCGTCTATTTTGCTTCAATGAACACAATAACTACGAGAAAAATAGATGGACGAAAACCCGCCATGTTCCGGTGATTCGGTGCTTTTATAGGGAAAACTGATGAAAGCCGATTTCAGGGTCAAAACGCTGGCGAGAAAAAAAAAACATTTAGAATTCACAACTGCCAATTCGCAAGAACCGGCTTTTATTTACGGTAAAAATAATATGGCAAAGAACCCTGTATGTCGCAAACGAATCATATATTCAACGCAGTTATTTTTGAGGTACGAAGCGCCGATTCAGCGAAGCCTTGAAACCATAGAGGAAACGGAATTAACTGCAAAAGGCAATCGCTAGATGTTGACACAGGGCAATACTGTTTGTGTATTCGCATAAAGAATTACGTACAAGTGTACGCCGGGAAAACGGAAGCAGATTTTGTCGGAGTGCCATGCTTGCTGCACTGCACACACCGCTATTATTTCTAGCTCGAGTGTGGAGACGTTACTCGAAGGGACTAGACTGACTGATCCCAAAACAAATGAAGGTCATGTCAGGCGATGGCAAGAGATCGAAAACCTTTATTAGTGAGTCACCTGCAAACGGAAACATTTGCGGAAGTAAGCGCAAGAGCACAATTCGCATATTTGTTACCAGGGGTAGCAAAGCAGTAGCTGCCAACTTTCTTAGATGAATCTCTTTCCCTAGTTGTGGAGACTGGACGGCCGAGAGTGGTGGGTGAATGGAATGGCTAGGTGGGAGTGGGTTAGCAAATCAGTATATATGAAACTGTCAACGTTGTATATATGAATATCTCTCTCTAGTTGTGTTTGGTGGCTAAGAGGGGGTCTAACTGTCAACCTCCTTCGATGAATCTCTCTGTCTTTCTAGATTTGGTGGCTGGATGGCCGAGTGGGGTGGCTGAGAGCGGGCTCAAACTGTCAACTTCCTTAGATGAATGTCTCCCCCTAGTTGTGGTAGCTACGAGGGGTGGGTGGGAGTACATACACACTATTACTCCTCTCTGGAGTAGTTGTGGTGGTGGCGGCTGAGGCGGGGTCCAACTGTCAATTCTGTTAGATGAAAATCTCTCCCTAGTTGAGGAGACTGGATGGCCGAGTGGGGTGGCTGGATGGGAGTATCTACACAGGGATAGCAAAACAGTAGCTATCAAACTGTCAACCTCCTCAGTTGAATCTCTCTGTCTCTCTAGTTGTGGGGCGGGATCAAACTGTCAACCTCAAGCACCCTCGTTCGATAAAGCCCTCTCCCTAGTTGTGGCGGCTGAGAGCGGGGTCGAACTGTCAACCTCCTTACATAAAGCCCTCTCCCTAGTTGTGGTGGCTGAGCGCGGGGTCGAACTGTCAACCTCGTCGATAAAGCCCCTCTCCCTAGTTGTGGCGGTGAGAGCGGTGTCGAACTGTCAACCTCCTTACATAAATGCCCCTCTCCCTAGTTGTGGCGGGTGAGAGCGGGGTCGAACTGTCACCCTCGTTCGATAAACGTCCCTCTCCCTAGTTGTGGCGGCTGAGAGCGGGTTCAAACTGTCACCCTCGTTCGCTAAACGTCCCTCTCCCTAGTTGAGAGCGGGGTGAGACGAATCCTTGGAGGGTGTGTCTTACCGTTGGGCTTGTAGACGGTGGCGGCGTCGAAGGAGGGCGCGCGCACGGGGTGCTTGTCGCGGAAGCTCTTCTCGATGAAGGGCGCGTTGATGCTGACGGCGGGCAGGCTCTCGCCTCGCGTCAGCGGCGGCCGGCCGGGGGCCACGTGGTCGTCCACGCCCAGCAGCCCGCGCTTGGCCAGCCCGGCGGCGGCGTCGTGGTCGTCGTCGCTGGTGCTGAGGTTGCGCTTGAGGGCGGCGGGTTGCGGGGCGAGCGCGCCGGGCCGGGCCGGCCCGGGCCGGTCGGGCGGCGGCGGCGGCTGCGGCCCGCCCGCGCCGTACTCCGCCTGCAGCAGCCCGCGGTGGTGGCCGTAGTGGCCCTGCTGCGGGGCGGCTGCTGCTGCGGGGGCGGCGGCGGCGGCTGCGAGCGGTGCGCCGCCGGCGGCAGACCCACCACCTCCAGCCCGTTCTCGTGCGCGCGGTGGCCGGGGGCGGACGGGGGCGCCTGCGGCTGCGGGGGCGGCGCCGAACCCACCACCTTCTGCCCCACGCCGCGCGCCTCTTGGAAACCGTGCGCGCGCTTCATCTGCCGCGCCGTCTCCAGCACCAGCTCGATGCGATCCGCCCCCTCATAATTGACGCACCCGCGGCACACCGACTCGCTGAAGTCGTTCAGGATGGCCCACGGCATGCGAGGCAGGTCGCACAGGTAGCAGTGTTGCCGCTTGCCCATCTGCATCACCGACATGGTGGGGAATGTCACGGCACGACCACGTCCGGGGAGGGGGGGGAGAAACCACACGCACTCGACAGCCCTGCCCCACGCACGCACTCTCGCACTGGCAAAAAAACAAAACTTTTTTTGATTTAAAAAAAAAAAAGAAGGAACACACTACCGGCGCGGCCGCGTCATATCGCGCGGAAGACGGCGGTTCGCCGCCCGATCACACGCACTGCGGGGAGGGGTTAGCGGCACGCAACGCAACGCAACCCGGGCGGAGACAGACAGAGAGAGAGAGAGACAGAGACAGAAGACGGTCGGAGCGGCGCGGCGCGCGACTGGCGAGTGCAACGGTCGCCACAAGACTGCGCGCGCCGCGCCCGCGGAGCCCCCTCCCCTCCCCACCCCCCGCACGACCCGTGGTGGGGAGGGGCGCGCCGCACGTGCAGCCGCGCGGGGGAGTGGGGCGGCGGGAAGGCACGGAGACTGCCGAACGCGGCCGAATGCAGCCGAACGCAGGCGGCGGCGCTAGGCAGCGACGCCGGCCTACCGCCGGTCGCATTCGCCGCACGGACCCACGCGGCACAAGGCACTCACTCGCACCTTCCCCTACGCTCTCCCTAGTTACTTCGACACATCATTTATCCGTGGGTTCTCCCATCAACACCAGGCGAATGCCGGCGCAGTACACTAACAAATGGGCGACGCGCTATCTCTGATCTTTCCTACTTACATACATGTGCATTAACAGGCACTACACTAACACATTTGTCGGGAGACCGACGGGACGGGAGGTTAGAATTTGCCCCGCTGGTGGGAGAAACCTGGTTGGCGAAAACCCCGTTACCCGACGGTGGGTCGGCACCGGATCTCGCTGTCCAGCGGGGGACGATGACCGCCGTCTCCCGAACAAAAGCATGCACTAGACTTACGGGACTAGTCTACGCTGTTGACGCGCCCGAAATCACTAATCAACCAACCAACGGGAGTAGTATACTAACAAATGGTCCACGGGTGATCTTCCCTATCCTCTCCCCTTACACACACACACACACACACACTAATATGCACTACACTTCTAACATGCCGGGAGACCGGTCGGGGACATAGAACTAGTCCCCACTGGTCGGAGATACGTGGTAAGGGAAAACCCCGCTAGTCGACGATGGGTCTGCGCCAGATCTCGCCATCCACTGGGGGAATATCACTGTTCCTGATCAAAAAGACATGTACTACACTACAAGACTAATGGCTGCAGTAATTCAAGCGTGCGTAATCACTAACAAACAATCGACACATCATTTATTTCTTTATGTATTAAATTACAAAGCAATATATCAACAGCACATTAAAAATCATTGCAATGATATATAATTATATCCAGTGCTTAATTTATAAAATTTTGTGTTCCGGAACGTGCCCCAAGTTAATTATTAATTTAATAGAAACAGTTATATATTTAACCCTTAGTTACTCGCGCTATGTTTTGTCACATAAGTTCCTGCGCGGGAACCTATTTTATTGGAAAATGAACTCTGCAAGACTTGAATAATATTTGGATATACTTTTTATTTAGTTACATTTGAAATGTGTACATTTTACAATTTAATTTAAATAATAATATAAAATTTAGCATATTAGCTTCAGAACAATGTTTGGATTTGATGACTTCAAGAATGTGTTCGTTGCTGGAAAATTTGCAGCACCAGTTAGAAGTAAGTGAAGTAATAATTGTGGTGGAGCAGTTTTTTACTCTTCCGCAAGTGTCACAGTAATTTCTTATTTTTTTTTTGTGGTTATTGTTGATCATCACAACTTCCAGTTTTTGTAAATTTGTTGACAAGCGGTGTTTTATTCCACTTTATAACCCTGTATTTGCCAATGAAATCATCTCTACAGTCTAAATCGCTGCTAGTTTATAGCATAATCAATCTCAGGCACGTGTCATGTTCACTATAACATATTTCTGAGAATCATTTGCAGCAACGCAAATTTCGTCTTTTGACAATTCTTCGTGTAATCATTCACATTCTATCTGCTTTTCCGATAAATCATTCATTTCTGTATCGTTCCAAATGAAAAACATAATATATTATTTTAATGACGCCAATAAATTAAAAAAAATCCTTGATAATTAAACGAAAATGAAAACTCACATTGGAACCCGCGCGACGTAGAAAGGTCGCCGACGGAAAAACAATCCTCCAGCCACTGAAGGAAATCGTACCCAACCGAGTATCGAGGAGGATGCAGCTGAATGCCTTCTGAGAGGTTAGGTCAAATATTAGAACGCGCGTTGAAGTTACCTGACACCTAGGGTTTTTGATTGATTGATTTTTTTGTGTTTCCGGGCGATTTTTTTGTGTTTCCAACTGCTCTGGTCATTAGTCCCGTTAGTGTACTGCATGTTTTTTCTCTCTGGAGATAGCGGTGATCTTCCCCAGCTGGATGGTTAGGGGGAAACCCCAACAGCCGACGGTATGTCGGCGCCGGATTTCGCCGTCCAGCGGGGGAAGATCACCGCCATCTCCCAGGGGGAAAAACATGCACTCCACTTACGGGACTAATGACCGAAGCAGTTGACGCGCCCTGAATCATTAACCAACCAACCTTTTCGGCTATCTGGGGGTGTGGCGGTTCGTGCAATCGGACAATCTATGCACGCACCACCACTGAAACACACAACGCGTCAATTCTATTCGCCTGTCTTTGAGAGCGTACCATCCTCGGGGAGATTCCAAGAGTGCAGAGCAGAGGACTGCGGGTTGGGAAACCTGGCGGGACAAGCCGCCGCCGCGGTCACCTGGCCAGGAAAGGGAAGACGATAACGAGAAAGGCCACAAGTGACAATGCCACTCACCACAGCTCTCTGCAATATAGAGCGATTTTCCTAAGGATGAGCCAAAGTGACAGCTAGTGCTAGCAACATAACTGAAGGTTCTGTGGTCGTAGTGTCCTTGAGCTTATTAGACTCCCTTCCCGCATTCGTTCGTTTGCAGTTGGCTAACTTGTAAATGGCTTCGGCTCTTCCTTTTGTGGTGTCCTCGTCCGACAAAAATATAGTGCGTCGCGAGAAATAATTGAAATTAGGAAGTGCAGTGGTATGTGCTCTTCTGTAAAAATTCTTTTTTTCTTCATATATTACATTAGATTTACTTTTTGAGTGATAAATATTATTTTTATTTTAAAACCGATACTTGAATGCGAGATGCATACTGTTGCACGTGGTACCCGCCTTTGTGCTGTTGTGTGGCGAGCTGCAATTGAGAGCTTTCTATTCACATTCGTGGCAGTTTTCTTTTACTGATTGTGAGAGCATGTTAAGAGATTTTCCACCTATGAAATTAAATTTATATATTTCCCGGACTCGCGTACGTGCATATACCTTAGCGAAACTGTTATGACATCTGCATAGGGATGTTTTCACAGGCGCCATTAGCACTTAACGAAGGGGCGTAGCTGAACAACTGTCGCAGCGGAGGAATACTTCCCTGAAATAATGTGATGTTCAGTTGTTTTCGTGAACTGTCACTTTGGCTCATCCTTAGGAAAATCGCTCTATACAAGTCGCGGGAGAGAATTTGAAATCAACTTTCAAGTTTATTTCCTAGACCAGTTCCGCCAAATTGCGCCCGCACGAGCTACTTGCCAGACTGGGGAACCCGGCGCTCTTACAGGCACTGGTAACTTCCCCTGACGCCGCACCCATTTCCCCTTAAAATATAGAAAGCGGTGTACATTCTACTTGTGATGAATAGCGCCTTCATACGAAAATGTGTTTGGCAGATTTTTTCTATCAAATAGACGAGAATAGTATTATGTTTGTATTATTCACTACTTATTACTATTTCATGTTAGTTTTCTTACTAAATTCTCCCTTATATAAACATCTTTGTTAAGTGACAGGAATATGTTTGAATGGTAAATTAATTCTTGTTTTCGTTTTGTGTTGTGTTATTAAATCATTCAGTTATTTATTGTGATTAGCAATAATGTGAAATAAATTAATACGTCTCTATAAGTTAATAACTCTCGTTTACAGACGGACAGCGCTTTTAACAGGCAAGAATATACGCCTTCCTTCTAACCTAAACGTAGAAAGTTCGCGATTTTGTATATCTCTTAAGCAAACAGGATTACAAAATCAAGATTCCTTTCATTTTTTTTTTATTTTACTCTCAATTGAGAATTTTAAATCTGACTGATGTATTATTTCGTTTTAATGGATTATTTCTTGGCCTTAAAGAACAACAGGAATTAATATACCTTAATTTGTGACAATAGCTGTCAAGTAACTTCTCCCAAAGACTGTCATGAGCCACAGCAATTGTACAACCCTTACTTTTAAATCTCGCGCCAATTTCTCTGGACGCAGTGCCCGCGAGCTGTAGCAAGCTTGTTACCTTACCCGCGACTTTGACATCCCTGTCCTTGACTGTGTTTGGAATGAGGACTGTGAGAAGAGGGGAGGAATTGAGACAGAGGACTGTGAGAGATCTTCAGTATATTAAGGAATTATTAAAAGAGGAAAACGGAGATGAGACAAGGGAGAGGAAAAAAGAGAGAGGAGATAAGAAAGAGAAGAAGAGAGAGAGAAAGAATGAGAATGAAAGAGATAGGAAATAAGAGAAGAAAAGAAAGAGAGGGGAAAGAGGAAGGGAGAAAGGAAAGGGGGAAGTCAGGAGCAAAAGGGAGAGAGGTAGAGAAAGAAGGTGAAAAGAGGGAGGGAGGGAGAGAGGAGAGAGAGAGAGAGAGAGAGGCGGCTTCTCTGCCAGATCTGCAGTATGCATAAAAAGAATGTGCTGATGCATGTGTGTGTGTGTGTGTGTGTGTGTGTGTGTGTGTGTGTGTGTGTGTGTGTGTGTTTCCCATGAAGATCGTTGGCAGCCCGCGGCGAGTGCAGCGAGAGTAGTGGCCGTCAATGGAGGCGCCCTGCGCCTTCCGTGCCCTCGCCCTCACCCTCACCCTCGCACGAGCACGCGACCGCACGCACACGCGCCCCGGCACGGCACGGCACGGCAAGGCAAGGCCTAGGCCGCACGCCACGCCCCCCCGCCCACGCACGCCTGCTGCGGGCAACACTCGTATTCACAAAGCTCATTTTCTCGTCTTCACATTTTGTACTTTGATTGTCCAAAGTGAAACAAGTGGTGCTCAAATGGCACGAACTTAACAGCCCGTACTTCCACGCAGAATTACGGCAAAAGTACTCGAAAGTTTTCGAAAAATTGTACACAACCTTATTTCAAAATCTATCTTTAAGGAACAGATATCGTTAACGGAGTTGTAAACACGCCGAAAAAATTTTGTATTTTTGCAAATTTCGAAGAATCAGAGTTTTCAACGAAAATGAGACCTGCACCACTCTCTTAAACCCTCTTCACCTTATCCAACAACAAAATGTTATCAAAAACGATGGAGCTCTTTTTTATATTTAAAATGTCCCAGGGGCTTCATGTAAATTACCCCCTAAAATTAAAATAACGGTTTCAAATCCAAAAAGTCGCGAAATCAGCAAGATCGGTACAGGAATATCAATTTTGGAGAAAATCGGCTGAACGGTTTAACCGCTAGCGTTGTTCGGCGGACAGGCAGGTAGACGTTTTGCCGTCATTCGACTTTTGTGTATCAAGTACCCACAAAATATGGATTCCGGCTACACCACGTGTAAGAGGAAATATTACCAACCGAGTCTATGAAACGAGAAGAAAAGAAATTCGATTTTCTAAGAATAATTTCTCAAAGAAGGAATAGAATCACTGCGATAATTTTTTCTGTGCTTCTACACATTTCAATACAGTTATTTGTGAAAAGTATCACTGGTAAATAACGTACCACTTGAAAATTACATACTCTTAAAAATTGTAATTTTGGGTTTTTTCCAAATTTTCAACTGTG